>CAUYSK010005521.1:0-43240 GCA_963575035.1 Avahi laniger | reverse complement strand
CGGGCGGCGGGCGGGGGCCCGGGCGCGGGCGCGGGGCGGGGGGCGGCTCGCCCCGGCCCGAGGTGGGTTAACCCTCGGCAGGTATCTGCCGCCGCCGCTGCGGGATTCGGGGGCCGCCTCCGCCTCCTTCCTCCCCGCTCGCTCGCTCGCCTTGTTACAATGTAGCCTTTTCTCTGCGCGCACGTCCCGCCCGCTGACGGACGTGGCCGCCGACCAATGGCAGCGGCGGCCCGGCCGGGCGTTCGAAATGGGGACGCGGTGACACGGGCGGGGCGGGGCGCGCAATGCCGGAGGGCTCGCCGCGGCGCCGGCCTAGTTCTTGCGGGCGCTCGGGCTCCGCGCCGGGGCTCGGCCAGGGGGTGTCCTGCGGGATGCGACGGGGCCGCTGCTACGCGGTGCACCGCTGCCCGCTGAACGTGGCTCAGCCGGAGGGCGTGTCTTTAATGTGTTTTAAGTCTTAGTTGCGGTGTAGACTCTTCGGGAATCTCTCCGGAGGGTAGCCTCCACCCCCCACTGGCAGTCCCCAAGGTACTCTCATATGCAGAAACTGCAGAAACTTAGCGGCCAATGACCTTTCTCCGGTCAAGGCCAGCGTGCCCTAGGCAAGTCGCTGCAAGGAGAATACAGATGTCGTGGGTGATGGGTGACGCTGGTGAAAAGTTGCTTGTGTCTCGAGCCGGGTTAGAAGATGGGGGCTTAGACCCCGCAGACTGGGCTGGGATTTAGGAGAGAAGAATGTTAGAGCTCTGTTCTTTCTTAGACGTTTGCTTCATGTGGGGAAGGGCTGTGCTATATAATTTAGAGTGGCTGAAAGGAAACACACCCAGTTCTTTGTGCGTGGGGTCACGAGGCAATAATGAGAGATTTCTCTGGATGCCTGGAAACCCTATATACTTTGGGGGTTTTGCCTGTGCTGGGGCAGAATTTTCCATGGAGCATGATGCCTGTGGTGCCGAAGCTTGCCTTTGCCCACATGGTCCTTGAGAGGAAGGAAGGTGGGGACGTTCCTTGGGTCATGGTCAGGGGTTTGGGGTTCTACCCTGGGGAGCCGGCCTGGTCTTTGTCCACCAACTCTCTGAAACGTGGGCAGGCAGAGTTCAGTTTGGCACATTTCTAAAGACCTTCCCTTCTGGGAATAGAGCCCAGGCCCCTCAATTTATTCAGTTTAAGGGAAAGGGTTTCTCTCTTTGACTTCTTCCACCTCCTCATAATTACTCTGGCCTTCCCACTGTTACCTTTGGCCTCTAGCAACCTCATTTCTCCATCCCCAAAATGAGGCCAAAAAAGCCTGTCTGCAAGGCAGCTGTGAGATTAAATGAGATAGCAGAGGCGAAACACCTAATTCAGGGCCTGGCATACCATTCAAAAAGTGTTGTTCTTTCCCTCTGGGATCATCAGAATTGCCCGGCAGGCCCCCTCCCCACCAGGTCCATCCAGCCCCAAACTGACAGGGCCTCCAAGGAGCAGCTGGTGGCGAGATCTGGTTCCCTTCCCTGGTGACATTCTCAAAGATGAAAGACTTTCCTCACTTGTCCCGGGACTCCTCGACCAGCCATCGCAGCCATCACTTCCGCAAGCATGTACTAATTTGACCCAAGTAACAGCTCTGTCCTCTATGCTACTTGGATTGATGCGTTCCGTGAACTTGTTCTCCTTGGTGTCAAGTAGGACTTGCGTCATCTGGATCTTTCTTCTCCTGGACTTACATGGGCTTTCCCTGGTTCTATGTTGTTGACAAGTATGAAGGAAGTAAAGAGCACTGGACTTGGAGTCAGGAGCTGACCCTGTTTGTTCAGCTGCCTCCTTGGCCTGCCCTCTTGGCTGTCTCGTAGGCATGGCAAACACGGGGCGCAAAGCTGTCCATAATCTTCCTCCCGCAACCTCCTCCAGGGCTCTGATCTTAGCCAAGAGCCACTGTCCCGCTAGTCCTTAAGGCAGACATCTTGGTGTCTCTGTGCCTCTCACCCCTGCCCACTCCATCTCCAAGCGTAGAGAACTTCATCCTTTCAAATGAATCCATCCATTTTGCTCCATTTCCTCCCCCCAGCACTGTAGTGAAGCCACTGCTGTCTCTCCCCAGGACAACAGCGAGGTCGCCTGATGTCCACCAGCCACCTCCCACTGCATGCCAGGGTCAGCATTGCGGTCAGAGTGATCCGTTCCAAAGAGGATCACGTCAGGCTTCCATTTCCCACTTAAAACACCTAGAAGCCTTCCGAGTGCATGAGGATAAAGAACCAAATTGTTACAGTGACCTAAAAACCTCTGAGTGATCTGGCCCCTGTCTCCTACCCTCCCCTGGATGTCTCTGAACTCCATACGCCCCTGCACAGTCCAGTCCCTTCTAGAATCCTGACACAGTTGTCATCTAACGAATGAATTAAGGTTAACGAAGGGCAAGATGGGGTGGGAGAGTGTCTGGTGGTCCTTAGGGCTTTCCTCTATTTCCAGTTCTTCCCGGTACACGGTGGGACTGAATAGAGGTCCACTTGTGCTTGGGTGGGGCTATGTGACTGGCTGGCGAGTTGTGAACTACAAACGATACATGTCACTTCCAGGCTAGAGCATTTAATTGGCGAGTGGGCACCTGATGACCCACGGTGGACATGCACCATGAGTGATAACTAAACCTTTGTTGTTTTAAACCACTGAGATTTGGGGTTGGTTGTTGCTGCAGCATAACTTAGCCTGTCCTGACTGATCCAGGGACTAGAGGAGCATTCCAGGCAGAGACAAGTAGTGCACGTGCCGTCAGTGCACAGAGGGAGGACTGTGACTTGGGAAGCAGCTAGGGGGACCTTTTGAACATGCATGTCTGAGCCTATCAACCCCTGCCTGAAAAACCTTCAGAAACTCCCTCTGCTTTTAGGAGAAAGACAAAAATCCAGCCTCTCTCCATCCCTCCCATTGGCCATGTTCCTCCTAACACAGTGCTCTTGTCATGCTGTTCCCTCTGCCTAGCCCTCGCCCTCCACCCCCTCTCTGATGAGGCCTCCTCATTCCACATCTTCCACCTTCACATCACCTCTTCAAGGAAGCCCTCCCTGATTAGGTCAGAGCCTCTCATTATATCCTCTGTTGGCCCACCTGCCTCTCCTTGGTAGCACTCACGTCCGTAGCAGTTTGCCATTTGTTGGTGTGGTTGTTTGGTTGCAGTCTCGCTGTTCCGTCAGACCGTGAGCCCTGCGAGGGTCGGCTTGAGTGTGCTGCACCTGAGGGCTGCTCGATAAGTGCCTTCTGCTGTGTCCCTCAGCGCTGGCTTTGTGCTGGGCGCTGAGGACAGGATGACCGAACACCGCTTCCTGGGCTGTGGGCAGATGGCCCGCTGGAAGGAGGTGCCAGGCATGGCAGGCAGAGTGACTGGCTTGCAGGGACAGATAGAAGATCCCCGTCCTTACAGGCGCCCATGGCCCGGGAGGACCCTGTGTTGGGTGCATGAGAGCAAATTCCACAAGGGCAAGAGGATGAGATTTAGAATTCCCTCGAGGTCTCTGCCGATCTAGAGAGTGTGTGATTCAGTGAAGGGGCCACAAATAGGAGATCTGGAGGAAGAAAATGATGATCGTGGCAGCTAATGTTTATCGGGGGCCTGTTGTGTACCAAGTATGGTGGTGAGCATGTCACATATCCTGTGCCAAGAATAGCTGCACAAAATAGATGTTATTTCCATTTTAAAGATAGGGAGACTGAGGCTCCAAAAGATGAGGTAAGGGATCCAGGGTTAATGGTGTGGCTAGGATTAGAACCCTGGTAGCCCGAGGCCACCTCCTTAGGGATGTGCTCTTGGAGTGAGGAAAGAGAACCCCAGCTACTGGGAAGAAGCCCCTTTGGAAACATCACGTGGAGTTATAAAGCCCTCATGGGAGAATGAGCTTCCAGGGGAGATAATACCCACCTACCAGCGGGGTCTGAGCGAGGAAGTTCCTGGCTCGGAGGGGCCTTGTGGCCTTGGCGCCAGGGCTAATCTAAAACTGTCTGGTGCATCCCCACTCGCTGCCGGAGCTGGAGAGTCCTTGGAGGCCCCGGAGCCCCATGTTCTCAGAGTGGGGCCTGGAAGGGGCTTCCCAGCAGCTGACCCAGGGGCTGTCCCGGAAAAACAAACCACGCAGAAAGAGAAAGAAAGAAAAAAGGAAAATGTGCTGTTATTTTTAAAAAGCCTGTTTCCTATTGCAGATTTGTATCTGCGTGGAAAAGGCCAGTGTTCACCCAGTGCAGCCGCACTGCTGATGGCATCCCCAGGGTACGGCTCTGTAAGAGGGGAGGCCTGGGGCAGTGGGCTCGGTGTCATTCAGCCCTTCATTCATTCATCAGATGGTCAGGGACATGTGCCATCACTGTGCCTGGCACCGTGCTGGGCTCACGGGAGTGCAACGTGTGACCTAGTTCTTGCCCTTCTAGAACTTACAGACCAGGGTGGGAGGTGGGCAAATAACCAGGCAGTTACAAGTTACAGCAGAAGCAGGCAAGGGAGATGCCACTGAGTCTAAGTCAAGGAAAGCTTCCCTGAGGAGGAGGTCTTTAGACTGGGTTTTGAGGGATGAGTAGGAGTTGGAGAGCTGAAGAAGGAAGAGGCATTTCAGCACGGGGCATGACTTGCACAAAAGCATGAACACAATGGAAAGGCTTGGGGGGCTTTATTTGTCTGGAGAGTGTGCGTAAGGGAGGGGATGAAGGGAGATGAGGCTGGAAAGAGAATGACAGTAATAATAATAATATGACTATCGCAGTAGTCCTGATTCTGCCACAGGGCCTTTGCATTGGTTGCTCCCTCTCCCTAGAACACTCTCATCCCAGTTATCTCCATGGCAGGCTCCCTCTCCTCCACCAGGACTTTTGCTCAAATATCACCTTCTCATGAGCACTTTGCTATTTATGATTGCAACCCACCCCACTCCCTCTCCCTGCTTCTTGCTTTTTTCTCTTTAATGCATAGCACACATGACATGCCTTATATTGTACTTGCCTATTTTGTTTTCTGTCTGCCTCCCTTCATTATAATGTAAGTTTCCAGAGCGCTGGGATTTTTGTCAGTTTGTCTACTGCTACGTGGATAGTGTATGGCACAAAATAAATAAGGCCTTGAATATTTGTGGAATGAGCGAATTGATTGAGCACTTACTCTGTGCAAAGTGCATTATCTTCTTTAATCTTCACGGCAGTTCCTTGATATTGGTACTACTGTTTCCCCATTCTGCAGTTTAGGAAACTGAAGCTCAGTGAGGTGCAGTAACTTGCCCAAGGTTTCGCAGTTGGTAAATGGCACAGCTGGGACTCAAACCCAGGCCACCTGGCTCCTGAGCCCTCCTGCCTAACCCTGACACTTGACCCCGGCCAGGCTGGGAAAGGTCCCGACTGCTGTGCTGGGGAGGAGTTTACGTTGTCTGCCAGGCCATCAGGAGCTTCAGAGGGTTTTAGGAGGAGGAAGCTGACATGGTGATCAGATTACCCAAGAGGCAGCAGCGGCAGCAGCTTGAGCATGAGGCTGGAGGCAGGGAGGCCAAGTGGGAGGCTGGTGCGGTACAAGGTCGGACAGGCTGAAGAAGAGAGCAGAGGGTGGCCATTCCGGGGCTGGGAGGGACTTGGCTTTGTGCACTGAAAGTCAGAGCAGACAGATCGGAGGGCCAGGCGTTTCCTAGGGTGTGCCCAGCTTCTGTTTCTGAGTAGCCAAAGGACCCCTAGATAAGGTCTGGCAGAGTGCCTTGGGCTGGCCCCTGAGTGGGGAGAGGGACCGAGGGTAGCCAGGGAGCGGCTGGTGGGGTTGGCACTGTGCCCTGGAGCGGGCACGGCCGCAGCGTCAGTCCTGCTTGTGGCACTGGGCAGCTGGGGGACCCGGGCGAGAGGCTGCCCGCCTTGGGGCTGCCTGTTTCCTCCTCTGCAGAACGGGGGTGAGAACGGTGCCATCCTCAGGGCTGCAAGGGCGGCTCCAGAGAGAGGCACACGGAGAGCAGTGGACGGCGTAGGGCCGGCCCTGGGGCCTCCTCCTTGGGTGCGAGGTTAGTGGGCGCAGGGAGGCATGTCCTGGGCATGGAGATCATCTTGCGCCCCTTGCTGGGGACAGGAGTGCCGGAATGTGAGCGAGTGAGTGCATCACGGTGACCTCTCTACTTAAAGGTGACCTGGTCACACTTTCAGACACTCATGCCGCCCCACTGGCTTGTGTTCCAGGCCAAACATCGAACTCCTCTGAGCCTCACTTTCCTTTTCTGTAGATGGAATCAGTAATGTCCTACATCCTGTGGAAGAAAACTTTTTCCTCCATGTTTCTGGGACCAAATCTAAGGTACTGTTACCTCTGGAGTGGTAAGCAGCTGGAAGCCACACATATTAAACATGAGGGCCCTTGCCAACAGCCCTACGAGGTTACTTACACATCCATTTCTGGACGAGGAAACTCAGGGCTCAGAGAGGTTAAGTGACTAGCTCAAGATCACACAGCCATCGTCTAATCTCTCCAACCACCTTGAGAAATGCTCATTGACAAAGGAAGCTTTAGGGGTCGCCTACCTGTGTTACATAACAATTCCCAGCAGATTTCTTAGGTGCTTTAAAAATAGGATTTGATTTATTGGGTCTTGGTTTACACAACTGGACCCTCTCCCGATCCTGGGAACCTCATGGGTCAGAACTTATAGGCATGTTTGGATGGCCGAGAGCCTCTGCTGAAATGCTGCTGGGGAGGGGGAGGGGAGGGGGTGCAGAAGGCTGCAGACCACCCTGCTCAGATCAGGGGTGGTTGCTGAGGGCCGGGGTTCCTGCTTGCAAAGTGGGGCACACCTGAGCCTCCGGAGCCTTCAGTGCCTTCTGGGGCTCCCCTCCCCACCCCTTCTCCCTTCCCTACCCCACCCGATCCGTAAGGGCAACCCAGGACTCTCCTCCCGACTGCACCTTCTCCCGAGCCCTTACCATTAGCCCACGAGGCAGCCAGGCCAGCTCTTCCGTGCCCCATTTTATAGCTGAGAATACTGAGGCTCAGAGACGGGAAGTGACCTACTAGAGGTCAGACAATTTAGGGAGTGACCGAGCTCAAATCCTAACCCTAGCACCCCTTCCTCTGCACCCTGCCCCTCTCCTCCTGGAATCAGAGCAGAGTGGGGACCCCAGAGAGCGTTTGGCACAGCCTCTGCGCCCTGCCCTCCAAACGGAGGGGGTGTCCAGCCGCTGCCTGAACAAGATCGGCGTGGAGGCGGCCGACCCCGGGGGCTGTGGTTGGAAGGGGGTTGGGGTGGAGAGGGGGCAGTGACCGGTGGGCACCTTCTCGAGGCTTGTGGCAGGGTTGGGGGCGAGAGTGGGGCCAGCAGGCAGGAGGCTCGGTGTGACGGGGGCACCGAGCTGGGCTGGTGTGGACGTCACTGAGCGAGTAATTATGGAACCACCCCCACAATGTCAGCTCTCCCGGAGTGGCTTCTCCCAGTATCTCTCACTTCCCCCGAGGGAAAGGGGTGAGGTCCGGGAAAGGATCCTGCTGCCCGATGCCGGGGGGACGGAGATGGCCAGCTCGGGAGGCCCCGGGACGACCGAGGGGCATGGGGAACAGCCCACTGGACCCTCAGCCCCAGCAGGGAGTGAGTCTCCCGTGGGGGCAGCCGACGGGGACCCAGCCAGGGCGAACTCAGCATTGTCATGGCCCAAGGTACAGAGAGGGTGGGCACTGGGGGCGGCGGCAGGGCGCAGGCTGGGGCCCGTCCCTGACCTCGCAGCCTGGGCCTTCACCACCCCAGCCCAAACAGGGGAGCATTTCCCAGGGGGTGGGGGTGCAGGGCCCCTCCTCAGACCAGCTGTGTTCCGAGGGAAAGCCGGACTAGCCAGGGGGGCTGGCGTTGGGAGAGGGGGTGAAGGGGCGTCCCGGGGAGGAAGGTAGGGGGAGAAAGGAGAGAAGCCCCTCAGCCTGGGGGAGGAGGAGGGCAGGGAAGTGAAGTCCCCCAAGGAAATCAGCAAACTTAGCAGCCAGGGAAGCACTGACCCCAAAGAGAGAGATTGGGTCAGGGGAGGATGAGCAGAGAGGGAGGATCCAGGGCAGAGTTTCCGGCCGTGAGACCCCCGGGCCTTTTGCAGACATCAGCGGCAGCCAGGCCAGAACTAGGCTCGTAAGTGCGTTCGGGCACGTTCTATTTACCTTTCACAGCTGCCCATGGTGCTGGTGTTATCAGGCTCGGTTCACAGAGGTGAAGTTGAGGCCCAGAGAGGTGACGTGACTTACCCAAGGTCACGCAGCTATGAATGACTGAGCCGGGATTGGAACCCAGGTCTTCCTGGTTCTGGAGTCTGAGCTCTTCACCAGCGCATGGGACTGCGGCGTCGCTGGTTCCGCAGTGAGAAATGCTGTCGGCTGCCCGTGCTGGGTGGAAGTTTGGACCGTGTGACTTGTAGGTTCCAAGTTTCTGCCCCTGTGATGCTGGGTGGTGTGTGCAAAGTACAGAATGCGCGCCAGCTGTGGCTCGGGCGCGTCAGCCTCTCTGTGCCTCTACGTGCCCACCTGAGAAATGGGCATGTCTAGCACAAGCACTACCGTGTACAGCGTTGCTGGGACCTTCCCGTCCAGTATTGGGGTCGGCAGATGTTCGTGGAGTGCCCCCTTGGGCTATGGGTTCCAAACGTCAACAAACGACTCTGGATAGACCCTGCTGCCAGGTTCTTGGAACAGCAGGAGCACGGTGGCCCAGCCAGTGCCACGGAGACCGGGGTCCGCAGGCCCCCACGTGTCATGAGCTGTATGTGACTGTAGGTACAGGCTTTGAGAGCAAGTGTTGAGGAACTCGTATTGCAACTTGGTGTTGCCACGTCATCTTTTATTGTATTTCACGAAAGCATCAGCTGGCAACAGACAGAAAACGTATAAAAAAAAGAGGTTGCTTTACCACAAATAGTTTGAGCAGCTCTTGCCCAGATCCTAGCTGTGATTGAAGGCAGAAAGCAGCCTGCTTGCTCGTGCAGATGGGGCAGAGGGGAGAGAGTCGTTTTGTCCTGGGCCGTGGGGAAAGAGAGTGTGCTTAGACTTCCCAGAGGAGGTGGTGATTGGTGAGCTGGACCTTAAGGGAAGAGCTTGCCGGGTGGAGGAAGAGGGAAGGGCATTCCAGGCACTGGGAACAGTATGCGCGAAGGCAGGCAGTGGGTGGATCCCGTGGTTGAGGGAATGGCCGATGGCCTTAGGTGGAGATGACTGGGAACGGCAGGTTAGGACCAGGCTGGGAGGACCTCGAATGCCGGGCAAAGGAATTGAGACTTTGCCTTGGAGGCCCTGGGGAGCTCTTGATGGTCTTTAAGCAGGGGGGAGACATAGTTAGCATTGTGCTTCGGAAAGTCTGTCCTGGCAGCGGTGGACTTGAGGTAGGAGATAAGGTCACAGCTGTGTGGGTGCCTTAAAGGACCAGGAGTCACCCAGGAGTGTGTTCCTTTAGGCCTTCAGGAGGTGGTGCCCAGTGGAGCACGCTGGTGGCGTGCGGGTCTCTCCTCGTCTCGCGAGTCAGTCCTGGAGGCCAGGCAGGTCGGCCCCTGGCGCTAGCAACGCGGCCTCTCCAAGTTGTCCTGGTCAGCGGGTTGGCACCTGGCGCAGTTGGCTGTCCACAGTGGAACTCCCTTGTCCCCACAAAGCTGTGGGCACGTGGAAGGTGGACATCCAAGGGGGTGTTCAGGGACAGTCTGGGGCACAGTCGAGAGCCGTGTTTGGGGAGTCTTTGCGGGAGAAGGGAGGGCTGGAGTTCGCGGCTGAGGTTGGGGGTTGGCCAGGCACTAGGGGCCTGGTCTCTGATGGTCTCCCGCCTAGGAGGTGAGCAGTGGACAGGGGCCTGAAGTGGCTTCCTGCATGGACCCTCTGAGGGGCCGGGGCTGGGACTTTCGTTTGCGGGCTGAGAAGCAGACACACGCCGGGTTGAGGCAGCCAGGGGAGGTCAACGTCTTGACCCGGGCCAGCTGCAGGGAGCAGAGAGTGCGGTGTCAGGGAGTTCCTGCCACGGTTCTGGGCTCTGTTGCAGCAGCCTCCCATCCTGAGAGAAGCCGACCTGCCCTGTTTCGGGACTGCTGGGAACAGACCAAGGTGTGCCTGGGCCTGCATGTGGCCACAAGTCCGTGGAGAGTGGGGGCTGCCAGGGAGGGAGCTGTGGGAAGCGCCTCTCCCTCCAGCCCCTCCTTCTCTGGGGCCCCTGTTCAGGGCGGCCCAGCCTGCAGCTCCCAGACTGGCTGGGCCCCAGCAGCAGGCCCAGGCTGCCCGGCTGTTGTGCAGCGGGAGTCCCGGCTGCCTGAGATCCTGCAGACTGGGGCGCTCCTGCCTGTCCGGCTTCGGCCTCAGGCGCGAGGAGAGTAGCAGCCATGTGGTTTTGACAGTGGCCTTGGTTGTGCATGGACACACGAGACTTGAATCCTCAGCCCTCCCTGCTCTCTCTGTCTTGGCTGGTCCCACGCCGGACTCCGCACTTGCCTAGACTGAGGGCTCCCCGGGGCAGGGAGGAGGGCAGGCCCTGGGGTGGGTAAACCCATGCTGGCTTCATCCTCTGCCCCACCCTTCCCAGAATGACGCTCTTCACTATGCAGACCAACTGGGACCTTCTTGCTTCTTGGTGGCCCCTCTCCTCAAAGGACACCCTGAGCCTGTTCCGGGAGGCCGCTGTGCTTTCTCAGCAAGGCCTCCCAGATCAAATCCTCCAAGGCCGTGCCTACGCCCAGGGGCACCGTGGGGCCCTTTGCTCGTGGCGGCCTGTCTCGGCCTCTCCCGCGCTCGCGCCCTGCCCTTCTCTCCTGGATTCCTCTTCCTACTTCTGTGGCCGGCTCTGCCCCAGTTCCTGGGGCTACTGGTGAGGCAAGGACAAATTGACCTGGCTCCACGGGGTCCCCTCCCCTGGTTTCAGGTAGAAACCAGACTCCTCCCTGGCACCTGCCAGTGGCTCCCTTGCCCTCCCTGGCACCCTGGCTCTAGGCCCAGGGCAGGGGCCAAGAAGTTCTCCTCTGCCTTTCGGACTCACTCCTGTTTCCTCCTGGGCCCTTCTCTCCTCCCAGAGAATTCCTCTGTCCGCTGCTTCCTGAGGGGCCCACAGTGGCTCCTTTCCGGCTGCCCCGGGCTCCTAGACTTGCGGCAAGTCTGGCTGCATTTGGAGCTCAGTCATTGCCACCTCCTTTTCTCAGCATCCAAGGTGCGGTTGGGGCATCACATTTTGTGGGCATTTGTATGATTTGCAAAGAGGCCAAGTGGACAACATCTCATTTCATCTACAGAGCAAGTTGGAGAAGTGGCCACTATTAGCCCATTTTGCAGATGAGGGAGTTAAGGCTCCACAGGGTTCCGTGACTTTGTCAAGGTCTTACGGGAAGTCAGGGGCAAAGCTGGGCCTTAGACCCACATATCCCGGCTCTTCTCTTGACCCCATGGCTTGAAGGTAGTGGCTTCATTGACCTTTGCTTGTTATGTTGTCAGGGCCCAGTTCCTGAGTAGGGCCTTGGTCTGTGTTTGGGATTAGGGCTCACCGTGCGGCCTGGGCCATTGCCTGGGCTCAGGGTCATGGTCACAGGCTGTCGGCTCCGTGAGCATCTCGTATCCTTTCTCCTCCTGCCTCCTTCTTGAACTCTTGCCCCCTGTGCAAGTTCCTCCCAGAGACATGGTCCTTACCCCAGAGCACCCCTGACGCTGGTCACCTTGGCCAGGGCTGGGGGCTGCTGGGACCGAGGGGCTGGGAGTGGCTGGAGGAGGCGGACGGGGGGAGCTGCATTCTCGTGACCGGGCTGAGCGCCTCTGACTGCCCAACCAGTGTCTTCTGGAGTCACACTGAACATGCCAACTCCTGGCCTCTCTTTTCTCTGGGGTCTGGTGCTCTGTGTTTCCTTAAAGCCACTCGACTCGGGAGGGTGAGGGCTTCTGCTCCTCTTCCCTGCTAAAGCTCCTGAGGTTGAGAAGGGGCATCCGTCACCTGTCCTCGTGGGATTTAGGTTTTCTCTAATCTCTTCCATGCCAACATAGGGACTCGTGGCTCACTGGTTCCCAAGGCAGCTCATTGTATCCTTTTTATTTTGTTTTACTATGTTCTAATTATATAAGGAATATGCAAATACATTTTTGCTGTAAAAAAACTCCAAATATTAACAAGACAGCCATATTTCAGATTCCTTGACAGCCACATTTCAGATTCCTCCACAAGGTTAATCATCACAGTTTTTACTTTGGTCTGTATCCTTCTAGATCTTTTTCTATACATTGATACATGTAACTTACAGGAACACGTATTACTATGATGTGTGGATGGGGGTGTGTGTGTGTGCTTAAACAAATGGTTTCATGGCATACAGACTATTCTGCTAATTGCTTTTCTCTCTTAACATTGCATCTAGGAAGTCTAGCCATGGTTTTACATAGAGAGCTACCGTAATTTTTTTTTTTTTTAACTGATACGTAGTAGGTTTTGGAAAGGATCATCCTTCAGGCATTCCCCTACTGCTGACATTTTGGTTAATTCTGATTTTATTCTAGTGCCTCCTTGGGCATATCTAGAGCAGATACTTCTGGGTTTTGGGAACCTTTTGCATTTTTTAAAATTTATTACATAATATTTAAAATCTTTCTGTTGGGACTTTGCACAGAACCAAATGTTTCCCTGTGAGTCTCTCACTATTCCTGGGTCTCCTCTTTAGAGCCAGAGAGAAAGTCTGCTCCCCTGGGCCCTGTCGGCCCCCGGAGAGTGAGCAGCAGTGGCCATGGGCCCCCTCCGCTTCACGTTCTGCCCTTGTTCAGAAGGCATGGCTTTGTCTCTGGCGGCTCCTGGGCAGCTGTTAGGGTAGGTGGGCTCTGGAGTCGTATGCCTTGATTCTAATCCTGGCTCAACCCCTTTCCAACTTGTGCTTCTGGGATTGCTGCATAGCCTCTCTGTACCTCAGTTTTGTCGTCTGTCAAATAGACACATCAATAGCACCTACATCCTGGACTGCTGTGAGGACCAAGAGAGCTAACACACACACTGTGTTTACCATGGGCTGTGCCAGCACACAGGAAAGGCCCGGTAATATTCCACTCCTGGGGCCTCTGCTCTGCATCCACTCTAGAGTCCACTTCCCTGGGCAGCCTACATGGCTCCAGCCTTGGTGACAGCTTCATCCCACTGTCCCCTGATGTCCCAGAGGAGGCTGCTGCCTGGGAATGCAGCAGATGATCGGATTTCTGCCTGGCTTGGCCCTGGCGGGTCTGGACCAGAGCCTGTGGGGAGGGAAGGAGGTCATCCTGACCCCTTGCTCGGCAGAGGAGGCCGGGAGCCTGGTAACGTAACCCCACACCTCGGGCAGATTTGCCAGCTCTCAATGGGGCTTGTTGTAGCTGCGGATTTGATCTCCCTTGGCCTGCAGGGTGGGCAAGAGAAGAAAGCAGCTTGGGGCCAGCCTCTCCCCTGAGAGCCCTGGGATGGGACAGCTCTGGGCCACGCTGGCTGGTCCAGACTAGGGTTTGCCTCTCAGCCTGGGGCAAATCACTGCTGCTGGTGATTTATTCAGTGCTGGAAAGTGTGGCCTTTTTGCTCTTTCTCTCACATGCCCCTTTCACGTCCCAAACCACATTTGTGTCACTGGCTAAGCAGCATCTCACAACCACCCTGTGAAACAGGCAGCCTGGCCAAGGCTGTTTCGCCGATGCACAAACTAGGGCTTCAAGAGGTTGCGTGACTTTCCCAAAGCCACACAGCTAGCCGCTGGCAGGGTTGGGAATGGCAGCCAGGCCATCTGGCTCCATGTCCAGTTTTTTTTCATGAGGCCACTCGATGCGACGGGCTTGGCAGAAGGTGCCCGGACAGGCAGCCCCACTTGGCCCCTTGCCCCCTGGGCAGTGGTGTGTGTGGTCAGTGAGAGCAGAGGTTTGGGATTATGTCCTAGAGGCGAGAAGCACCATGGCTGGCCCCAGGCCCAGCCCTTCCCCGTCCCAGCCGCAAACCCTCTTGGTAGCCAGAGGTGGCGGGCGGCAGAGTGTGGCTGCTTCAGCGAAGGCCCATCTGCCCTGCTGGGGAGACGGCTCGCTCTCGAGCCTGTCCTGTGACGTGGGCACGGGGTCGCAGCAACCCCGGGGACTCCGGGCGCTTCTCCCAGGGAGGCGGGAGAGTAGCCATCATCGCACCTGTTTTTAGGCTGGAGAAAGTGAAGCTCAGAAAGGCCAAAGACTCATCTGAGCTGGTGGGTGCGGGGGGAAACTCAAACCCATTCTGATTCCAGATGTGAGCACTCACACGTCTTGCCGCTGGGTCACGCGGAAGCAATTGCCTGGCCTGGCTTTGAGTTAAGAGCGTGGTCCATGGGTGTCAGAGGGATGTAGCTGGGGTTCCGGCTTAGGGGTAACCATTCGTACTCAGTGGGCTTGTACGTGCCAGGCACTGTCTGTGTCTCGTAATATTTCACTTAATCCCAGAATAACCTTGTGAGGTAGAGACAGCTGACAAAACTGAGCACCGGGAGGCTAAGTGACCTCCCAAGATCATACGGGGCGAAGCTGGGACTGGAATCATGGCAATGTGGCTGCAGGGGACGTGTGTGAACCACTGCACTCTAATGCTCTGACAGCCAGGGGCCACTAAGGCAGCAACGCCCCTCTCTCAAGCCTGGCACTGTGCCCGCACAGGGCAGGTGCTCAGTAAATGTATCGAATAAATAATCGCGTGAATGAGTGTGAAGCTTCGGACAGGGGACAGTCTCTCTGAACATCGGTTTCCTCACCTTCCCTCCTACATGGATGGGAAGGACTGGTGTGGTGGTATTTGCAAGTGCTGAGCTCAGGGTTGGGGCCACGGCAGCTGCGGTCCCTCTGGGGGGAGGGTGCCTCTGGGCTGCTCTGAACCGTGTCCCGGGGAGTGGGCGGGTGCTGCTCCTGGCTGTCCACACTGGCACTCAGCCGCCTGCCCCGGGGGAACGAGGCACATTCTCTCTGCATGGGTGGCTGTAGGGTGTCACCTGTGGCTGGCCTTGGGCTTCCTCTGGGCAAAGCCGGGGGCGCAGAGGGGCCGAAGGCAGGCACTGTGCCCACGGTCATGCGGGACCTGCAAGTCCCTATCGAACACTCCCAGCCTGCGGGGGTGATTCACACGCGCATGTTTTCTTGTCATCTTTAACCAGGGTTTGAGAGGTGAGGTGACTTGCCCGAGGGCCCACAGGGGTGGGGCGAGATCCCATCTGCCTCACCTACTGCCCTCTGATGCGCCCTCTCCAGTTGCTCACACGGCCCCTGCGCGTCCTCAGAGTGGGAGCAGGTGCCGGGGCAGAAGATCGGGGTACCCCGTTGTTTCAGGGAGTGACTCCCACCTCGGCTGCCCCTGCTTGTAGAGGATCCCCCACCTCCACTCGGATTTGCTGTCTTTGCAAATGGCTGTGACAGCAGGCTCTCTGCAGTGGGACTCAGCTCTGTCCTAGGCCCAGACACAGGTTTGCTGTGTGGTGTGGAGTGTTTCCTTTCCCCTCTCAGGGCCATGGGGTGTCACCCCGAAAGAGAGACCGGGAACTCTCTGATACCTGCTTTAAGGGGCATGATTTATGCCTGAGGGCCCAGACCGAAACTTTCTTTCTCAGCCTGTTTTTGAGATACTGGATACTGGGGACCTTCCACCTTGCCAGTCGGGACAAGTGGTCTTGGAGTCGAGAGCCACGTTCTGGTATCGAGTAGCCCTGAGACTGTGAAAAGCACGTGCAGGGTGTGGTGGGCTTGGCAGGGTCCACTGCCCTTGCCCCACCGGGAACCTGAGGTTTGCTAGACGGCACCCGGCGTGGGGGAGCGGGCGCAGCTGTGGGGTTCATGAGGTCTGGGTTTGAATTCTGGCTTTGCCCCCTCTCTTCATCCCTCTGCGCCTCAGTTTCCTCACCTGTAAAATAGGGGAGGGGACACTTTCCTGCAAAGGTCGAGATGAGGGTGAAACGCGTCCACGCGTAGGACTCCCCAGCAACGCGCTGGCACTTAGCAGTCCCCGGTGGTGTGTGCCCGGTGCGCTTTAGGTCTGTCGGGTGGGCCAGGGAGGGGTCAGAGAAAGCTCCAGAAACCTTGCCAACAGCCCTGGAAGCTAAGTCCAGAAATAGAAGACCCAGGAGACGGAGGCTCCAGATGGCCAGGCTGCCCCCTGCCAGCCCCCGGGAGGCCAGCCCGAGCTGGCAGTGCGGGCCTTCCCTCCTCCCCGGGCTGTTGGCTGCATAAACCACTCGGCAGCCTTCGGGCTAATTTTACCTCCTTGGTTTTCATGAATCATTTCCCATCCGGGGGCGTGTGAGAGAAATGGAAACGGCTCTGCCAGCTGGATGCCCGGGCGCCAGCCGCAGTGAGCGGCCATGGTCAGACCTGCTTGCGTGCTCTCAGAAGAGCCCCTCCCCAGGACAGGGCACCATGGACCACAGCAAGGGCCCCCCAGCGCTGGCTCCTTCCAGCCATGTCCTTGTGCCTTGGGGTTATCATGATTTGGCGTACATGAGCCACATCAGATCCAGGGGCTGGGACTTGGGCTACATCCAGCGGGATTTAGAATCAAATGGTTTCCACCGTGATGGTCCTTGGGGTCTGTCATGAGCTCAGTGGTGGAATGGTTTGGCAGAGAGACCCCCATGACCTACTGGGATGCTTCTTTGTGGCCCAGCTCTTGGGAATTTGCATGATGACTGATTCTTCATAGTCACAGAATGCCAGAGCCAGCAGTTTCTAAGGGAAAATCAAGCCCAACTGTGTCATTGTACGGATGGGTAAACTGAGGCTCAGAGAGGGAAGGGGATTTATCCAAGGTCAGTGGATCAATAGAAGAGGCTGGACTAATAGTTATTGACTGGCTGCTTACAACTTTACTCACAACACTATTTGATTCTTACTATCACAATTTTATGGAGGGGTAGCTGAAGACACAGAGGTGAAATACCTTGTCCAGGTCACGCAGTTAGTAAGCAGTGGAGCTGGGATTCGCACACAGGGAGTGTCACTCCAGAGCCCTCGTTCCTAACTTCTATGCCAAGCTGCCTCTCGGCAGCGCACCGCAGGGCTGCCTGACATTGTTCATGCCCTCCTCGCCTCTCCCACGCGCCGTGGGGATGGGTCTCCAGGTGCTGAGGAGGTAGTGCTGGAAGCCCCAACCCCGCCCTCGCGGTTTCTCCCTTCATTCACCAATTATGCACCGAGCCCCTGCCAGCTGCCAGGAGCCACTCTGGGTTCCGGGGACCTGAGAGCAGCCGTGGTGGAGAGAGGCTGGGAGGCCGATTGTCAGAGGACAGTGTGTACACAGCGCCTTGTTCTCTGCTGCGCAGGCCACAAACGCCGATGCGCAGCCCAGGCAGGAGCACACGTGAGTGACACAGGTCGACCGAGACCTGGAGAGTGAGCACCTTGCCCGTCTGAGCAGCGCCACCGCCCAGCACCAGCAAGTCATCACCATGTGGGACCGCCTGCGCGGTGTTGCCAGCCCTTCCGATTTTCCAGAAAAGCTGAACATCCATGTTTTTACACGAAATCTTCTGTTCCTTCAGAGTTGGCAAAAATAAAAATTGAAAAAAGAGCAGCCACCAGTTTGCAGCCTATGTTTCCTCTCCTCCGTTGCCTCTATGCAGGCCTGTCTCGGATTGGAGCATGTTCTCGTTCCAATTATCCCTCAGGGGTACACTCTCAGGAAGCCCGTCCGCTCCCTGCCACGGGAGACAATTCGTCATCCAGCACACTAGACTGCCACGAGGAGTGGTAGAGAGGGCATGGGCTTCGAGTTGCGCACACTCCAGACAGCCACTGTGCAGCTTTGTTCAAGCCTCTTAAACTCTCTGATCCTAACTGAAAAACAAAGTAAACCTGTGCTTACTAGATTGTTGACAGAACTAAATACAATCTGACAGAAACTCAAGTCAAGCGGGAATAGGCAAAAAATGGAATTTGTGGGCTCAGCAAAAGGTCCAGGAGGATCTTGAGAGCTTCAGGCACTGTTGGATCCAGGGGCTCTCACTGTCATCAGGAGTCACTCTATCTGTGCTGCTTTGCTTTCTTCTGTGCTGGCCTCATTCGTAGACAGGCTGTTGTATGCGGTGGCGTATGGCTGGCTGCCAGCAGATCCACCCTTATGTCCTATTCTCTCAGTGTTCCTTGCAGTGAAAGGACATTTCTCTTTCCAGAGGATTCCCCAAAGTCCCAACACTGCAGTTCGCCAGTGGGCTAGGCCCTATACCCTATCCTGCACCAAGCCTGGTGGCTGCCACGCAGATAAGAGGTTGGTGGGTCCTCAGTCACACGCTCAGCCCTGGGGTAAAGCCTCTGCAGATGAGCGCTCCCCAGGGACACCAGGGCATTGGGTGCTGGCCGGAAACCCATAGGCATTCTACCCAGGCTGCAAGCCCCATGACGGGAGGGACCTTGGTCACCCCAGGGTTCCCAGCAGGCACTTGGCAGGATGCGAACACATGTCAGGAGTGGATGAACAGAGACGCCTCGCGGTGTATGTAAAACACCCGCACAGAGCCTGGCTGCAGCCACATCTGTGCCCCTCCCACCTCCTTCCAGGAGGACTTCCACCTTCTGAGGGTCACTTTCCTGGTAGAGTGTCACAGCTCCACGGTGCCTCCCCCAGGATGAGCTCATCAGCTTGACCAGAGAAGCCCCAGTGTGCCTGTTTGTTTCAGCAAGCTTGACCTGCAGTAATCGTAATCGTTAGTGACCACGTCACCTTGCATTCACAGGTAGCATTCTCTGAAATCATCTCACTCTTTGTTTACTTCTTTATGGCTCGAGTCCAGCTAATTAGTATCGCTTGTTACTCTTTAGAGACCGAGCTGTGTGCTTCGATTGCATCAAATGTAGGAAGGGGATATAATCTACCCTGCTGGTCATAGAAAGAGCTAAGTGGGATAATGCAAAAACGGAACTCACTTGGCACAAAGCCTGGCACTAAATAGGTGCTCAAGAAAAGGTCAAGTTCCCTTTGAATGCCTTCAAATCAGGGGCTTAGTTGGAGCCCACATGTATGAGCCTTTCCATGAATACATGGGAAGGTACTTAATTCTTAATGAATGACCACGAATGGCACATGTGCTGCATGCGTGCGCACACATGCACGTATGGCCGTGGAAGAAGCCCAGTCTTGTAGTGTAGGTGCTAAAAGTGGCCAAGACTCAATGGATCAGCAAGACAGTTTATGACTCACAGCACAGCAAACATCAGGATGAGCAGGATGGACGCGCATACACAAACACGCGCGCGTGCACACACACGCGCACGCATTACTTTCCCAAAGATGGGATGGTGAGCTGGCTGCCTGGCAGTGAGTTCCCTGCTGTTAGAGGTATTCATGCACGCTTGCATCCTGCGATTTACACTAGTGCCTCTCCAACTGCGATGTGCACACAGATCACCCGGGCAGACACTGTGGGCAGACCCTGACTCGGGAGGTCTTCGGTGCATTTCAGACAGGCTCCAGGTGATGCCGCTGCTGCTGGTCCATGGACCACACCTTGAGAAGCAAGGATTTGGATGACTTTGAACGTTTCTTTCAATTCTGAGATTCTGCGCAGGATCGGGTGGATAAACAGGCGGTGAGAGTGCAGGGCGGATGAGCAGTGAGGGAGAGAGAAGGGAACTGCAGGGAAGCAAAGGCCCCTGGCCCTGCAGCCTCTCCGTCCACACGCTGTCCCCTCTGGTCTCACAGTCCTGAGAGGGGGACCTCCTTCCTTGGGACCAAAACACTGAAAAAGAACCTTGCGGTGTTTCCTCAGGGTCCTACCTCCCTAAATAGAACCTCTGTGTGTTGGGAGGAGCACGAGAACCTTGTGCTCTGTCCTGGATAGGGGCCGGAGGGTGGTCCTGGGGTCCCTTCCCCTCTGGGTCTCACTGTCCTTGTCTAGAAAGGAGGGCTTGGGCCGGTGGTCTGGGTGCATGCTTTCCCCTCTGACAGTCTCAGGAGGCAGCGAGATGAGAGAGCACACCTTTACCTGGGGTGGCTTCCTGGCCCTGCCCTCTAAGGGCCACAGGCGTGACTCGGGGAAAGATGCCTTAAACTCTCCGTCTTTCTCCTGAGCATCTTGCGGGTATGGAGCCGACCAGAGGAGCGTTGGGGCTCCAGCACCCGGCAAGCGGTCGATGCTGCCTAGCTCTGATTATCCTTAAATGAATCTGCATATCCAGGCCTCTTTCAGACGTGACCTTCGCACTCTCCCACTTCGTCACCTGCAAGTGTGGCCTTCCTGAGCTCAGGTGGCCTCAGCCTGACCCTGGCCCTTCACAGGCCACACCCCCGCATCCCCAGTTCTTGCTTGGCTGTGGCTGACCTGGCGCTTGGAATTCTGGAGCTAGATCGGGCTCAGGGAATCTGTTAGGACTCCAGGGTTGTGCTATGTCTGTCTCCCCCCAGCCCAGGTTGCTGGCATGCTTGGGGTGGGAGTGGGGGTGGGGTATGGGGAGGGGCAGCCTGGTCTATTTTTTTTAACTATTAATACCAAGAAGTATTTTTTACTTATGCAAAAAAGGTAGATAGAAGAGTATAATAAACTTTCACATACCTATCACCCAACCTCAACAATTAACGCATAGTCATTACTAGTGTATTTTTAAAATCAGAAATGTGTTATAGCAGATGGTATAAAATCTAGGGAAAAGTAAGTCCCTTTCCTCCTCTAGCCCTCAGTCTAGGAGCAGCAACTGTCACAGCCTAGAGCTATTCTGAGCATATCTGAGCACATATAAATAAATCGGTATGTCCTTTTAAATTTATGCAACCAGGATATGTTTATTTCATGTAACATAGATAGCTTACTCACTTCGTGCTAGACACTGTTCTACGTGTATTACAAATATGAACTCATTTATTTCCTCACAACAACCTCACCAGGTAGGTACTATTATCCCCAGGCACAGAGAGGTTAAGGAATTCCCCCAGCATAACACAGATGGAAGTTGGATCCAGGCAGCCCAGGGGCAGAATCTGTGCTCTTAACCATTTCTGCTGCCTCTCCAATTACGCGTTCTGTTCCTGGCTTGGATTTTGCTCTCACCGCCAATTCAGTAATTCATTTAACAAATGTTTATCGTGTGCCGGCTTCGTACCGTTCTGGTTGCAGAGGGTGCCGCGGTGAACAGAGCAGATCACACCTCTGCCTTCCTGGGGTTTACATTCTGGCTGGAAAGACAGAAAGCAAATAGCACAAATAAGCACTACCTAAATTTGATGGTGATACGTGTTCTGGAGAAAAATACACCGAGGAAGGAGAGGTAGAAATTGTAAGGGGGTTGGAATTTTCTGTAGGGTAGCCAGAGAGTGGACATTGAGTACAGGCCTGAGGGAGCAAGCCACGTGGGCGTATGTGGGAAGAGCATCCCCAGGCAGAGGGAACAGCCAGTGCAAAGGCTCGAGACGGGAACGTGCCACACTGCAAGCAGAGCAGGGCACCCCTGTGGCTGTGATGGGGGTGGTGAGGGAGCGGGAAGGGCTGGGGTCCCAGAGTGGGTGGACTGTGTCTGGCTGTCCCACCACTGAAGACCTTTGGCATGTGCACTGTGTGGGCTGGGGACGGGGGTGGGGGCTTGAGCTGCCTTATAACAGGTTCACCCTGACGGTGGCCTGGGGACCGGGTGGTAAGGACAGAGTGGAAGCAGGGGGACAAGTCAGGCTGACCCTGCAACCATTCCAGGAAGAGGGTGTGGTGGCTCGGAACAGGGTGGTGGTCATGTGGGGGGGGGGACGTCGAGTTTGTCACATGGCTTCCTTCTCTGAAACCACTGTCTGTTGTGTGATTACGCAGGCATTTATTTAACCGACCCTCCCGACGGAAACATTAGTTGTTTCCAGTCTTTTCTATCCCAGACAACGCTGCAATGAACACTCTTGCACCTATGTCTCGGGGAAATCCCTGGAAGTGAAATTGCAGGATTGAAGGTTATGTGCCTTTTTTAAAGTCCCCCAGGGCCGATTTGCTGCCACCAGCACTGCGTCAGAGAGAGCCCAGTTCGGCTCTCGGGCTTAGGGGAGAGGGACGGCCAGCGGTGAAATGCACTTTGGCAGGGCAGGGCCCCGGTGAGGATGGCTCACGGCTGCAGGTAACGACAGCCCCGTTCCTGATGGCTCGGTGGTAAAGCGGTGTAGCAGGAAGCGCAGGGGTAGGGTGGGTTTTAGGACTGTTGGTTCAGCACCTCAACCATATCAGTTAAAGTCCCCGTCTCAGAGATGGTTTCCAACCCCAACCGGATCTCTGATTCTCTGAGCCCAGCAATTCAATTCAATTCTGAAACTATCCTGTTAGCACAGACCCCACAGGTTAAGGGCTTGTTATTATTCCCTAACAATGTATTACACAGCATTTATATTGTATTAGGTATTATGAATAATCTAGAGATGATTTAAAGTGTATCGGAGGACATGAAGCACCATACGCTATCAGGGCTTTGAGCATCCAAGGATTTTGGTATCTGAGGGGGTCTTGGAACTAATCACCCTCCGACACTGAGGGAAAACTGTGTGTTTCTTATTCTACCACCTCGTCCCTCTGCTCTCGCATACCGGCTCCATGCAAAGATGCTTCCTGCTGGGTCCTCCACGGGATGTGGCTCCCATTTGCAGCAGTGGCCGTGTGCAGGTCTCCTGCAAGTCATGGAATAAAAGCTCTTCCCTTCCCTTTGATTGGGCCAAAGTAGGTCAGCTGTCTGACCTCGGAGGGGCATGTCATGTGCTGGTTAGTTAAAGGCCGGTTCCTGATCCGGTCCCTGGGAAGGGAGATGGCGTTGCTATCATTGCCTTCAATGAATCTGAGCCCACGGCTGGAGCTAGGCAAAGGCTCAGCTTCTCCAAATCTCAACAGGCCCTGTAGGGAAGGCATGGCACCTCAACAAAGTCCCATTTTTAGTGGGGAGTAACAGCGGAATGGATGCCATGTAAGCCACCAGCAGTGTCCACTGTGAGAAGCAAACACATACAGCATGGTGCCACCCTCGATCACCTTCTGCATGACTCACGAACCTTTACACTGCTTCTCTAACCTCTTCTCATCAGAGTCTTACCGATGATGGAGTCAACAGATCACCTTTAAATAGTTCTGTAGCAGGGACCACCTTGGGAGACTGTGTTCCATTGGCCCTGGCCAGCTGTAGCCCTGATGCTTAGCAGATACTGCCCTATGGATGAAGGCCTGAAACCCCATCTGCTGTGACCTAGTCAGGAGCCACCACTGGCTGGAGCCCAGTTCCCTCAGCTGCAAAATCAGAGGCTACACAGGGTCGGAGGACCCCATATAGGAATTCTTTGCCTCTAGGGCCCCTGTAGATATTTTTTCTTTGTGTTTATTAACATATAAATACATATAGAAAAACGCACATATTATAATAGCATGGCTCACTATATTTTCACAAACTTAACACACCCATGGGACCAGCACCCAGATCAGGAAATAGAACATGACCGGCATTCTAGAACTTCTTTCCTGCCTCTTTCCACGTATTCCCAAGGATAACCACAAACTTGCCTTCTAACACCAAAGGTGTTCTTGGTTGGGTTTTTTTTTTTTTGTAACTTTATATAAATTGGATCATACAGTATGTACTCTTTGGGGTCCTGTATCTTTTCTTAGCGTTACGACTCATGCAAGTTATATTTAATAGCACATAGTTGTCGTTTGTTTCTTCTCTTTTATGTATACTATTCTATCCACTGAACTAATTTTTAAACATAAAGAAGCTTTGTGAATGTTGTGCAGCTCCCTCTGATCAGGCAAGACAAGTGAATGAGGGTGCCAGATTTCTTTGCTTTTGCTTAGGATGATACCAACTAACCAGTGTGTTAACCCTGGTTATCACATACCCTCTGCACATGGGAAAAAGTAGGAAGATGAATTAACTATTATCGGATGCATGCTGTCTTTTTGGGAGACACAATCTTTCAAAATGGGAGTCATAAAAATAAAAACAGGTGTGCTTCAGGGTAGAGATATTGAGGCCCTTACTGATCATTCATTCATTCATTCATTCATTCATCAAATATGCATCAAGTGCCAGTTCTATGCCTGGTCTTTAGTCTCGAATCTGGATTCCTTCCTCCCAACCAATTGGTTGGATCTCAGCATCTAATAACGAGTGGATAGAGGTGAAAGGACCTTTGAAATGATCTTCTCTGGCAATTTCTAAACTAAATGAGTGTGAAGAATCCCTTTAACGAATTTCGAAGCGATTTTTTTTCTCATAAGCAAAAAGAAGGAAACATAAAGACACAACCCTCCCCCCGAACTAAATACTAGTGATACCCCAAAATACATCCTCCCAGACCTGTGCGTGGAAATCCATATCATCCTATATAGATTTTAAATGGAATTATTTTTTTTTAAATTTATCCTTTCATAACTTTAGTTTCTTTAAAACTAGACTTTATTTTTTAGAACAGTTTTAGGTTCACAGCAAAATTGAGCAGAAAGTAGAGATTCCTTCTATACCCTGCCCCAACACACATGCACAGGCTCCCCCACCAACACCCCCCACCAGAGGGGACGTTTGTTACAACCGATGAACCTACACTGGCACATCATTATCACCCGGAGTCCACAGTTTGCATTTGGGGTCACTGGTGTTGCGCATTCTATGGGTTTTGGCAAATGGACGATGACATGTATCCTCCATCGTAATATCACGCAGAATAGTTTCTCCGCCCTAAAACCCCTCTGTGGTCCACCTATTCATCCCTCCCTCCCCGCAACCCTTGGCAACCACTGATCTTTTTCCTGTCTTCATGGTTTTTCCTTCTCCAGAATGTCATATAGTTGGAACCAAACAGTATGTAGCCTTTTCAGGTTGGCTTCTTTCACTTAATAATAACTTTAAATATATTGAGCACGTGTTTCCATGTCAATAAATATTCTTCTCCAACATTGTTAATTGCTGTCTAATATTTCATTGTATGCTGTCGATGAACTTCTCTCCTGTTTTGGAGGCTTAAATTATCTCCCATTTTTTGCTACTAAAAATAATGTTGCAGAGGACAGCTTTGTGGGTAAATTTTGGCATACAACGCGGATACATTCCTAGAAGCGGAGTTGCTCCTACAAAGGGTTTGCCATTTCAGGGCTTTTGATGTATGTTGCCAAATTGCCCTCCAGAAAATTACGCCAGTTTACACTCCAACCGGTAGTGTGTGAAGTATGCATTTCCCCTACACTCTCGCCAACTCCAAATATCATCAAGATTTTTCATCTTTGCCAATTTAATAGAGGAGAAATGATATTTATTTGCTTTAATTGTATTTATTTGAGTATTAATATGTTTTCATGGTTTTCCATAAAGCATATTAACCACGCATTTGTCTTCCTTTGCAAATTTCTCGTTCATGGTTTTTCTTTTTCCCAATTTTTTTCTTTATAGTATGCTAAAAAGGGTTTATCTGTCAGGGGTATTAAATGTTTGTGAAGGCCCTCTTTTCTTGTCAAAACATTGCCCCCAACATGCACATCTGATATCTGTTATACTTTTAAATATTAATAAAATGAATGACAATAATAACTAATATTTATAGAATGCTTATTATAGGCCGGGCATTATAAGAAAGCAGCCCTATGAGATAGACCCTGGTATCAGTCTCACTTGACGGATGGGAAAACTGAGGTAGGATTGGTCAATTCATTTTCCCAGAGTTATACAGCCTGTGAGTGGCCATGCAGGTATCAGTTGATGAATGAAATACACTGTGACATAAGGCTTCTATGAATTCAATAACACTTTTTAAAAAATTTACCTTTCATTTATCACAAAAGCATTCATTAGCAAATCTGCCTTACATAGAAGGTTAAGACACACAGCTTTTTCTCTTTACAGGCTTTATAGGTTTGCTAAGCATGTACCTGCAATAACTCCCTGTTGTAATTCCAAGCCCTTGCCCACCACCTCCGTGGTTCACTGTTAAGAACCATTTCATGGGCCTTTTATTTTTCAGGAAGGGGACACTGACAGCAAGGCAGGAACTTGCCCAGGGCCACTGAAACAGCCAGAACTGAGATCCAGGGCTCGGGATACCCAGCCCAGGTCCATGTTGCCCCTTTGTTATCATGGGCGACCACAGAGGATGCTGCGGTGGGTACCAGAGTCGAACTTCCTTCGCATGGTGGCAGCCTCTAGGGAAACCAAGTGGGCACAGATTCCCAGTCCCCTGGCTGCACTGGCTGTGGGGCATTCCAGGATCCTGGCACTCTGCCAAGGGTGGAAACAGAGCTGCAGGCTCCTGGGCTGCATTCTGCCCCCTCCTTTTGGGTTTGCATCTCATCGCTGGGTTTGCAACAAGCCTAATCTCTGCATGTGCAGACTCAGAGGAGCCAGCTGACAGGGAGCATTGCCAGCAGCTTGGAATCCTCCACGAGGCTTGCCGACCACCCTTCCCCCAGACCCTCCACTGGGCAAGTAGGGCCAGAGCAGTCTGCAGAAAAGGCTCGTGGGGCTTCACCTAGCCCCGGGCCTTCTCGTGTCTACTGAGATGGATCCAATGAAGGACACCAACCCACATCCTCTCTCTTTCCCCAGCGGATGTTCATTTGGTCCTGCCATATCCCATCTCCTATCTCCCTGCCCCTACGACCTTTATTATAGACCCAGAAAGTCTGTCTATCTCTATCTCAAAGTGGAGATGTCTGTGGGCCACTTGAGGATTACGATGCATATCAGTCATACCAGTGAGGCTTGATCCTGGGTCTCCAGGAAGCTGGATTCCTCCAATCACAGAGAAAACTTAATTGTGCATACAGTCAATAAATTGGTGCCAAATAATAGAACTCTGTAACCCATCATATTCCCTTTTTCGCTTTGGCTGCCAGGAGGCTCAGAACTGAATGGAAAGCTCCATTGCTAACCATCTTACAGCAGATTCTTGACATAACTGGCACCCCTCTTTCTCCATGACACTCTTTCTGGTTGTCTCCTAACTGTCCTGTTTAGCAGGTGTTTGTTATAAAACATTACACATCCTTCATGCGGTGAAGGTGGGATGTAGGTGAGAAATAAGACATGAAAGCAAGTAACCCATAGACATTTCTACTTTGAGATACAAACAAATGCTTTTTCCACAAGGGGATGGTTTGCTGGTGAAAACTTAGGACTCAGAAAAATGTGTGTATGCCTCAGGCCTTCTCTCTGTCTCCTTGCCCTCCATCCTTTATTCTCTTACTATTGCCTGCTTTTCTTCTCTTTCCCTACTCGCCTTCCAGTCCCTCTTCCCTTATTCATTCCTCATGAGGACCACCAGGCAATCACGATGCTTTCCACTTTACCAAAAAGACACCAAGGCCTGCAGAACGTACGTGGTGGGCCGTGGTGCACAGCTTGCCGCTTCTCAACCGCTTATCAGAATCAGGCTCCAGGCCTCATGAGTCTAATTCCATCATATCCTCCGGTGCACCCCGCCACCCCTCAGTTCCCACCCCGCCAGACTTTCATGCCACCTACGTTGCCCGGCAGAGCTCACTGGGAGAGAGCCCCATGGGAAAGAGGATTCCAGACAATAACCCGCCCACCCTGTCTCTCCTTCTCAGGTCTCTTGGAGTTGAGATTCCCAACGGGACCGGCAGGACATATTAGAGAGGGCGGTGAATGTGACGAGGGTCATTTGGTCACTGCTTCATTTGGCAAATACTTACTGAGAATATGCCATGTGCTGAGCAAGACTGAGAGGAGGGTGAGCCAAGTAAGGAGCTTAGGGTGCAAAGTTTAAGGAGGCCCTCACTCTCAGGTGCCGGTCCTGCCAGTGCATGTCCCTGAGAATGAGGGCCTCCTTAATGCGTATGCCCTGGCACCTGGCTTGTCTTCCCTAGCCTTGGCCTGGGTGGCAGGCACCATCATGGTGCTGGAAGCTCAATGGGGAGCCAAGGGGCCTGCGCCTTGCCCTTGGGGAGCTTACAGTCTACTACAGCAAACAGGTAATAAGCAAATAATCATGCTAACAAGAGACTTGTGTGACCCGTGTCATGCAGTGTGACATGGAGCTAAGAGAGGGTATTATGGGGGGGCAGTAAGGGCTGAAGGGTGAGTGGGTGTTTCCCAGGTGTGCTTCAGGTGAGGACACAGTGAGTTTGCAGGCCTGGTGGCACGATGAAGCATGGCATGCAGGTGGGGCTGGTTGAGGGCAGAGAGGCCAGAGCTGGGACGACCCATGCGAAACAGTCCTCGGCAGTCTGTTCTAACACAGCGCCAGCGTTTGCAAGTGATTGGCTCATGATGAATTTAATTCAATGGAGAGAAAACAAAGCCACCCCTTAATGATGTCACTGGTACCCATCTTCCTGATCCGCTTTCTTCAGCAGGATATGCAACTGTGTCTAGCCCCCTCCAAACTCACCTCTGTCCATAGAATGCAGCCACGTCTGTGACAGAATCTGTGAGGGACATTTTCCAGATGAAGAAAGATGGGAGCGTAGAGAAGTTAGAGAACCCGCTGCATTAGTCGGCTCAGGCTGCCATGACAAAATGCCACAGACCGGGTGGCTTAAACGGCAGACATTTATTTCTCACAGTTTTGGAGCCTGGGATGCCCAAGGTCAAGGTGTCGGCCTGTTCAGTTCCTGGTGATGGCTCTCGGCCTCGGGGATGGCTGCCTTCTCGCTGTGTCCTCACGTGCTGGAGCGAGCTCTGGTGTCTCTTCCTCTTCTAGAGGCCTGACCCTTATGACCTCATTTAATCTTTTATCACTTCCTCACAGCCCTGCCGCCAAATACAGTCACACTGAGGGGTTAGGACTCAACATACGAATTTGGGGCGGCGGGGCGGGGCACACGCATTCAGTCCATAATGCCTGCCCCAGAGACGCACGGCCAATCGGTGGATTTGAACTCAGTGCCTCTCCAGAGCCCAGGCTCCTAACCACTAGGCTTTGCTGCCTCGGGGTGTGCTGTGTGCGAGCACTGCCCATCGGAGTGAGAACTGCTCTTCGGGGCAGGGGGTGTTCGCTGATCCCTTACAAATCCATAGGGCCTTACCCCCACCCGGCCTCCCAGGGTGATCTCAGTGATTGTTCTCAAAGAGAACTGGGCTGAGAATATGGCATGGAGGTGAACCGGGCCTGAAACATAAGCTTGGATTTCGGGGTTCTCCTGTTTCCAATTTACGGAGCGCTCCCCAGCCTTCAGTTCAGACGCCATCAGGCATGGTCCGCGTGACCTTGAGCAAGTCACTTGACATCTCCAGCCCCCAGTCCCTGTCCCCTCACGGGTGGCCCAGGACCACCCCACATGCTTTGAGGTCGGCCTAGCACCAAGCGTGGAGCCCCAGGCATCGCGCTGCCCCGCGGCAGGGGAGCGGCGGCGCCCGTGCCCACCCTGCCGCGCAAGTGCTGGGGGAGCGGCGTGCGGCCCGCGCTGGGCGAGCTGGGTGTCGGGTGTCTGCGCCGTGGCACCGCAGGCCCGGTCGCCTCCGCGGTGCCCAGTCGGCTCAGGGGCCGGGGCCGCGGTGGGCAGCTCGCGCCCTTCACAGCCCCCCCGCCGGCCTCGGAGCCGTGGCTCCCCGGCGCTCTCGCCCACGCCAGGCGCCCCCCGGGCCGAGCCCCGCAGGAGGCCCTGGAATCCAGCGCAGCCCGGCTCCGAGCGGCCTCCCGCGGCCGCCCCCTCCCGGGCGCCCGCTTCCTCCCGCTCCCCGCGCGCCCCCCTCCCGGCCGCCAGCCAACTGCGTGCCCCCGGGGCCGGCAAGAAGCCACATGCCCCCGCAAGGAATGCCGGGCTTGGCGGGCGGGGCGGGCGCTGGGCAGGGCCGGGCCGGGCAGGGCAGGAGCTCCCCGCCGGGAAGGCTGGTGAGAGGCAGCGAGCGGGCCCGCGCCCGCCCCGGCCCGTGCCCGGCCTCCCGCGCCGCCCCAGAGCTCACACTGTCCCCGCCGGAGCGCGCTCGGGGCACCCCTCCCGGCTTCGGGGCTGGGGACAGGGGTGGTGGAGGAGGCTCGGCCTGGCCCGGGCAGCCCCCGCCCCCTCCGCGCGCCCCCGGCCCTGCCGGCTCGGAGGGGGCAGGCCGTCATGTTTCCCCACACCCCTCCCAGCCGCGGGCTTTGGGGCCCCGGTGGGGAGCAAGGGGCTGATTAGCCGAGAAGCAGGGGTGTGGCCAGCGGGGCCCCCGGGTAGTGAGTCACACACGCTGCTCGCCCAGTCCCGGGGCCCAGCGCAGTCCCAGCCCGAGCGCCGTGCCACTCCAGCCACAAAGAGTGTCCCTGGGCTTGGCATGAGGACCCTGGGGTGTCGAGGGAGGGGCTGAAGCCCAGCGCATGGTGGAGGGCGGTAAGCGGGGGGGACTGGGGAGAGTCCCCTAGAGAGAACCGGGTGGGGCTTGAGTGGGGGCTTTGGCCCTGGCCAGCCCACACCAGCACCTCCAGGCCCCGCTTGTACCTGCTCTGAGCTGGCAAAGGGGCCTAGCGGCCCCAGGGTGACGAGCACCCTGCCAGGCACTGAAGGCCCATTTCGGGTGTCCACCCCTCTTGGCCCCAGTTGACTTGAGTTCCCTCCCTGCTCCCCTTTGCAGAGTTTTGTGCCCAGGCTGGTCTTGGGGTCCAGGCTGTGCTTCCCAGCTCTGCCTCTTGGCCTGAGCTGCCCTAGGCCCCTGACCCCAAGGGGCTGGTGGCTCCAGTCGTCCCCAGGACCAGCCCGGGATAGAAATGGCATTTCCTCTTGGCCGGGCTACAGCTGTTTTTGTTGTCTGTGTTCTCAAGCGTTTCCTCTGGGGATGGCAGGGAGGGTAACCAGACTCCACGGGACCCCCACTTGCCCTCTCTGCCACTCACCCCTCTTCCCCTGTCTCTTTGATCCTCTTCCTGTGCTGGTCCCACCTCCTGCGTCCCAGGACAGAATGACTGAGAACATGAAGGAGTGCTTGGCCCAGACCAAGGCAGCCGTAGGGGACATGGTGACAGTGGTGAAGACAGAGGTCTGCTCACCACTCCGCGACCAGGAGTATGGCCAGCCCTGGTGAGGCCCCTGTGTGGGGACTGGAGAGGGAGGGAGGTCTGGGCTGGGCTGGTTGGGGACCCTGGGGAAAGTTCCCACTCCCTGCCCACCTTCCTTAACCCTGCTGCTGGCAGCTCCTGGGGTGCAGGCTCTAGAAAAATTTAAGCAGTGGCCCAGGTCTCAGGACCCCAGCCTTCCCACGACGCCCTGCACCGAGCAGCATGCTGGCTGGGGCTCCTCTGCCCGCCCCAGGTCCCCTTGGCCTCCTGGCCAGGTCCGTCCCCAGCTTCTCTCCCCACTGGGCTATCACTCTCTGATGGCTTCTTTGCTTTCTTTGCTGGACCCTGTTCCGGCCAGCTCTAGGAGACCAGACTCCTCAGCCATGGAAGTTGAGCCCAAGAAACTGAAGGGGAAGCGTGACCTCATCATGCCCAAAAGCTTCCAGCAAGTGGACTTCTGGTGTAAGTGGAGCTTGAGGCTCTGGGCTACTCCTCCCTTCACCCTCGTGGCCCCATCCCTGGTTAAGGAATTCACAGCAGTGGTGCTAATGACGGGGCCTCACCTGTGGTGTACCAGGCCCAGGCCTCCGTTAGTCCTCATCATTAGCCATCGAGGTGGCTGTCGTTGGCCCCATTTTCCAGGCAAGGACACTGAGTCTTGGTGAAGGTTAAGTATCCGCCTCAGGTCCTGCAGCCCACAGAAGTACAGTCGAAACTCAAACACAGACCCATTGCGCTCTAAAGCCATGCTCGCTCTTCCACTTTTTCCAGTTTCAGACAAAGGAATCGACTGGCTTCCTTGGCATTGGCAGGTGTTTTCTTTGAGCCCCCAGGGAGGGTGATGGTTTATTGCCACTGATGACTCAGGGGCCAGGGCTGGTACTCTGGAGTCACATACAGTGTGCTTTCTACTGCCCCAGGCTGTCCTGGGGGAGCCTCCCTCCAGCCCCCCAGCCTCCTCTGTGGGTCCTACCCACTTGCAGCAACTGAGGCCCTCCCTCCTCTTTCCATTCCTCCAGTTTGCGAGTCCTGCCAGGAGTACTTTGTGGATGAGTGCCCGAACCACGGTCCCCCGGTGTTCGTGTCTGACACGCCGGTGCCCGTGGGCATCCCAGACCGGGCGGCCCTCACCATCCCTCAGGGCATGGAGGTGGTGAAGGAAGCCGGTGGAGAGAATGACGTACGATGCATAAACGAGGTCATCCCCAAGGGCCATATCTTCGGCCCCTACGAGGGGCAGATCTCCACCCAGGACAAATCAGCTGGCTTCTTCTCGTGGCTGGTGAGTGTCCCCTGGGCTGTACCATGGGAGAGGTTGCCAGAGAACATGGAAGGAGACCAGCAGGTGGAGCCGTACGCTGGCCCTGCCTGGTCCTAGAGGTTTTCCCCTGTCACTTCTGGACAAGTGCATGATGGGTCTGGCTGTCCCTTTGCCCTGGCTCAGTGACCGCGACCCTTGGTGTCCAGGGGCAATGCTGAGAGAGCCTACCTGGCAGTAGTCAACAGATCAGTAAATCACCAGGCAGAACTCAGGGCAATTTCCCCATGTGTGTGTCTCACGGCATTTACGGAAGGTTTACCTAACCCCTCTTCCAGAGCGGGTGGCTTGGAGCTGGGCAGTGGACACAGAGCCTGACTTCCTTCTTCCGAAGCTGTAGGGCCAGGCCCTGGGCTAGGCGCTGCTGGTAAAGCCTTCAACAGGACGGGCGTAATTCCTGCGCACAGGCAGAGGATGGTCTGGTGGGAAGACAGGCATTGAAAACATACACGTGATTCCTGTGATCAAATGGGAGACACAGGACGCCCTGGGAACATAGCACAGAAGGACATGGCAGTGTTCGTAGCACTCAAGAATTTGAGGCCTGGAGCCTTAGTTTATAATGTGAGCCAGCTTTGCTATTTACTGTCTAATGTGACCTTGGACGAGTCTTTTATTCTGTTGTGCCTGTTCCGTAACATAAGCATAGTACTACCTGTTGGTGGAGATGGAATGAGTCAATATTGTGAAGTTCCTAGGATTATGCTCATACTTAGTAAACACGCAGGAGTATCAATTATTATTATTATTATTATTGGCCTAGTGAGGGGCTTGGGGAAGGTTTCCTTTAGCCTGAAACGTGAAGAATGAATCACAGCTCATCTTGGAAGAGGGATGGGAAAATGTAGACAGAAGAGCTGAGAGAGAGGAGAAGTCCAGGCTGGTGGCAGCAGTGAGCCCAAGAGGCAGAGTGGCCAGACATCAGCAGGAGAGGAAGGCAGGGGTTGGGTCACGCTGCATTTCATAAGCCAGGGTGAGTTCATCCTTCATCCTGGGGCCAGGGGAAGCCACTGACGCGTGTCAAGCGTAGGTGCGACCTGGTCAGGTTGCGGGGTGGAAAATCCTGCAAGTAGGAGACAGTGGTGGGGGTTCAGGTAAGAAAAGCTAGTGGCTGGAACTCACGTCTGGACAGATGTGAAAGAGGTTTAGGAGGGAGAATTAGGAGGAAGATATACTGACGGATGGGACGCGAAGTGAGGAGCAGGACTTTTCAGTGATATGAGGAGGGTCACCAAAGACAGCTCGCTGCGGGAGCCAAGCTGGAGCTGCTGGCCCTGGGAGGACAGTGGCCAGCCAGACTGGACATACGTCCTGCCCTCATGGAGTTTGCTGTGGGGGAGATAGAATTAATCCAAGAATAGGATTAATCCACATAAAATTAAAGCTCGAAAGGTGACGACGAGATAGTGAGGCAGGGAGAAAGTGAGCAACCAGGGAAGTGATACTGCCAGAGGTCGGCGAAGGCTTCCTGCTCGTTGGGCTGGGGTTGAAGGGAGGGAATGCCCACCAAGGAAGGTGGGAGCGCGGGATGCGGGTGGATGGAACAGCAAGAGCAAAGGCCCCGTGGCAAGAGAGAGCATGGCGAGTCCGAGCAGCTGGACAAAGGGCAGTGCGCTAGAGTGCAGCGCACACGGGGCCTGGAGGAGGAGATGGAGGAGTGACCTCGTAGGGCCCAGTGGGCCAAATTAGAAGTTTTGTTGTTTATTTTAGGAGTCGTAAGAAGCTTTCAGGTTGTTTTCAGTGGGAGCTAGCAGGGAGTGATCTCGTCACATTTATGTTTTGAAAGGGTGACTTTGGCTGCAGCCTGGAGCTAATGTGGGGTGGGAGGGATGGTGGTCGGGCATGGACGCCCACTCCCCTCACCCCAGTTAGAGGGCCGGGGGAGTTCTCTGAGTCAGCCGAGGTGGAAGCTGGGAGGCTGGGATGGGGGCAGAGACGTGGAGACAAGCGCACTGCTTTGTGAGCTGTCAGAGGTGACAGCTCTGACTTGGGCTAATTGGCCTGCGTAAGGGAGTGGAAAGTGTCAAGGACACCTTCAGTTTCCTCTCCCAAGAGGCTGGTAAAGGTGCCTTTCTCTGAGAAATGGAGGATGCTGGGTTGCAGGACAGATCATGGTTTTGCTTTTGGACTTGAGTTTGGAGCGACATCAAGTTCTCCCAGCGGCGACGTCAAGTAGGCAGTTGAATGTCAGGTCTGGAGCTGGAGAGGAGGTTTGGAGCTGTCACTCTGTGAGTCCCTTGTGCATAGGCAGTCAGTGGGGCCAGGGGTAGCACCTGGGGAGACCAGGCTGTGTGACAGGCGGAGAGGCCTGGGACTAAGCTTTGAGGAACTTCAGCAGTTCATGGTCCAGAAGCGGAGCTTGATCCTGCAGAGGAGACACAGGAGGAGCATCCAGAGACGTGGGAGGGAACAGGGGCGTGGGTGACCTGGAAGTGAGAAGGGAGAAGAGAGGTTCTCAAGGGCCACGGTGGCCAACAGTGTCAAATTCTGCTGAGACACTGAGCAAGAGAAGGGCTGAAAAATATTCCTTGGATTTAGAACCTGGGAGGCCATTGGTGACTTTAGCAAGGGCTGTTACCAGAAGACAGTGGGTCCGAACCCAGGGCAGTTTTGCAGCCCTGCCCCTCACCCTGGACATTTGGCAATGTCTGGAGACCTTTTGGTTGTCACAGTTCAGGGTAGGGGTATGCTGCTAGCATCTAGAAGGTAGAGACCAAGGTTACTGCTAAACATTTCACAAAGCTCAGGATAATGTCCCCCAGCAAGGAATTATCTGCAGAAACCCTGGAGGAGAGCACTGGGGGTGGAAACCTGATTAGCATGGAGGTGGCCAAGCATGGGCATTTCTCAGAAGTTTGGTGACAGAGAAGATCAGCTGTTGAGGAAAGAGATAAAAGAGGTGGAATCACGGGAGTTTGTTATTGGAGAAACATCCGCATCCTTAGAGCCAGCGGGGGAGTCCTGCTGAAGAGGCGGTTGAGTGGAGAGGAGAGATAAGGCACTGAAGGCCATGCTGCATCATCTCAGAAGGTTCGATGGAGACACTGGATGTGGAAGGGGGTGGGGGTCATTGTATGTCCTGCCACTGGGGCAATAGCACAGAGCATTGGAGCAGATGGAAGGAGAGGTGTCATAGACCAAATTATGCCCCCCACAGATGTCCACGTCTTAATCCCCAGAATTTGTAACTATATTATTACCTTCATGGGAAAAAGGATTTTGCAGATGTGACCAAGGATCTCGAGATGGGGAGATTATCTTCGATTGTCTGGTGGTTCCAATGTCATTACAAGCATCTTTATAAGAGGGAGGCAGGAGGGTCAGAGTCAGAGAGAAAGAGATTGGAGGACCCTACCCTGCTGGCCTTCTAGATAGAGGAAGGAGCCAGGAAGGGCTGCAGGCAGCCTCTAGAAGCCTCCGGAAAGAATGCAGCCCTGCCAACAGCTTGATTTTATGACTTCTGACCTCTAAAACTATAAGGTAATACATTTATGTTGTTTTAAGCCACTGTGCTTGTGGCCGTTTGTTATAGCAGCAATAGGAGACTAATACAGTAGGTGTATGTGCTTTGGGCAGGGGGGCATCTATTAGAATGTGCAGGGAGGTGGAGCGAGGTGGCCTGAGATGGAGGAGGTCAGAGAAAGCAGTTCAGGTCCAGGTGAGTAGAGCCCGAGGTGCCCAGGGAGGGCTGTCCAGAGGTGTGAGAGGTGTGTTGGGGTGTGTGGGTCTGCAGTCGAGGGGAGACGCTGGGATACAGGGGAAACCGAGTATATAAATCCATGCATCTGGGGCCCTGGAAAGGGAGAGATTACCTGCAGAAAATGTGCTCGGGAGGAGAGGAGGGCCTTTCCCGAGGCATGCGGGTGTAAGGAATGCTTGGAGGAAGAGGAGCTGCGAAGGCATAGACGGTGGGAGGAGACGGTGAGAAGTGAGGAGAAGGACAGGTGGTTGGTGGGATCAGTGCTGCAGTGGGTCGGGAAGCCTGAGGACTGAAAGTCCCTTGGCCCAGGTGACACAGAGATCTTGGTCCCCTTGGCAGGAGCAGTCTCGTGGGCGGAAGCCAGATTGCTGCAGGTTGAGGTGTGAATGGGAGGTGAAGAGAGGAAACCAGCAAGGGTGCATGGCTTGTTTTAAAAGTCTGGTTGCCCGTTGAGCAATCATTATATGCCAGGTGTATACCAGGCACCTCTATCATCTCATACTCCTTCCTGTGGCAGCCCCGCAGGAGGGCGTTGCTGCCCTCGTGTTCAGATGAGGAAGCGCAGACTGAAGAGGCTAAGCAAGCAGCCCTGACTCCTGTAGCTGGTCCACTGTAGATCTCGGTTCCTTCAGAGACAGTGCCTCTCCACGATGCTAGAGGGCTTTAAGGGGATCCTTTCTGGGGAGACAGGACTAAGGAGGTGGAGCAATTAATAGCCACCCTGTGCCAGGTGTGGTTACGTGCCCCAATTCAACTCAACTTCATAGACACAGAGCAACTCCCAAGCACTAGGCCCTGAGCAGGGAGCTCTGGGGTAACAGAAAGGCATGAGGTTTTCTCTCTGTTCTCGTGGAACCTGTGGTTTGGTTACGAGGAGCAGGGCCTGTGGCAGGCAGGGGAGGAGGAAGCTCATTTCCAACCAAGTAATACAGAGCGTTGCTGTGTGGGAGGCCTACGGGAGCAGGGACAGGGGCTTTGGTTTCGACCGGGCAGATTGGAGATGGGTCTTGAAGGATGGATGGAAGTTCAACAGAAGAAGCCCATGGCTTCGCAGCCTATGGAAAATTGCAAGGGAAAAAAATCTAAGGCCATGCCCAGGGAAGGGCTATTAGGATCCCCTCCTCCTGCCGCCAGAGTTTACACCTTGCCGCAGCCTAGCCGAGGAAAGTTGAGCATCGCTAAAGCAGACAGACTACCCCAGGTTTGCTGCCTGGCACAGGTCGATGGAGGGAGGAAAGGAAGCATAGAAGGCCCTGGAGTTTGCAGCATGAGTGTAGACCGGCAAGAGTGGGCGTGGCCTGCAGTTCAGGGGTGGGGCTGGCGGCCGGGAGGTTTCTCCCTGGGAGATTCCTTCCCAGGGCCTGAGCACTGGAGCAAGCAGATTGGGAGCAGGGAGGAAGTGGCTACAGGCTCTAGGACAATGTGGAGGCTTTAACCTTTGGGAACCTGAGAGTGAGAGCCATTGAAGGCCTTGAGAGACCAGATACTCAAAAGGGCTCAAGAAAAGTGTGTGTGTGTGTGTGTGTGTGTGTGTGTTGGGGGTGGGTGTAAAGGCCTCAGCTGGGGAAAAGCAGGCATGAAGATGGCTCTGCCTGCTCAGGTGATGGTGGGCTGAATGGTGTGGCCGGGGGCACAGACAAAGGTGGGCTGAACCAAGGCACTGGTTTTGGACCAGCATCTGGAAGTCCTGCATCCTAAATAAACCACATTCATTTGTCCAATCCTATCCCAAAGCCATCCTGGGTATTGTCTTTTCTTGACCTTCTGCCTGCCTTCAGGAGCTCTGACCCCCATCCAGCATAACATGTTTACATGTTTCTTTTCACAATCCCTCATATGTGCACTCTACTCCAGTAGAAATGGTGGTGGTGGTCCTGATAAGCCTAGCTGTTAATGTTTATTGAGCACTTACTACATGTCTGGGTCTGTGCTCAGCGCTTTATAGCATCATTGCATTTGATCCTAACAACAATTCTGTGATGTCGGTATTATTCTATCCATTGCACAGCTGAGAAAACTGAGGCCTGGAGAGGATGAGTCATTCTGCACAAAGCTAAACAGCCGGTGAGTCGCTGAGCTGGGGTTCAAACCTGTGCAGTCTGACTCCAGAACCCACTCTCTCATTCCGCCTCTTGGTCCTCTCTGCCTCCCTTAGTTATCGTGTTTCTTCCTGTCTCCTTGCCTTGGTTGACTCTGTTCTACTCGTGCTTCCTGCCCACACAAGTGCCCTCTCCATCTCCCCTCACCCCTCGCCCTGGAGGAAAGCTGGCCCCATTGTGTGCACCCAGGGTTTGGCACTCACTTCTGCTGTTTAGAAAAGAAATGCCCCTTCCTCTGTTTTTTCATCCCATTGGAAATCGTAAATGCCATAAATCATTGCCAAGGCTCCCCAGGCCGCCCTCAGACACTGCAGGCCAGGGACGATGCCACAGGCACGAGGTGCTCGGAGGTGCCATGCAGCCATGTGGTTTTGTAAAGAGGCAGAAGAAAGAGGAGGCCAACTCGGGGTTTGGGTGTAAGTTTTTCACACAGACCTCAGCTTGTTCCAGGAGGGATTTAGGGAAGCCTAACAGGATATATAAAATATACCATGATAACATGTTAAAACTGGGAGAGAGAAAGAAGAAAGGAAAACAAGGGTGGAGACCCTTCATGAAGCCGAGAGTGAGGCCACAACTGCATACCATAGTGGCCTGTGTCTGCTGTGTGGGCTCCGGATCCGGCAGCCCGAGAGAGGGGAGCCCGGCTGGCTACTAGTGCGTTCTGCCCGTCACGTGAAAAGGACCAGAGGCCTCCTGAGGAGCTCCTCCCTTGTGGGCACGGACACTGGACAGATTTCCCAGGAGCCCTTCTAAAGGGGACATGAGACGGAATGACCCGGCCCAGGCCAGGCAGCCTTGCCACCTGCCGGGCTGCTCCTGTGCTGGGGAGACGCAGATGCGAGATGGTGCTTCTGTGTCCCCGTTTCAGCTTCCGTTGTAAACCGGGGGTTTCTTTTCAAACTTGAAATCGGACGTTCGAGAGCTCATGGCACACCCTCTGGAACAGAATCCGAGAGACGCTGAGTGCCTGGGCGGGACAGCAGCGTACCCAGACAGTTGTGGTGCCGCGAGACAGGATGGGAACAGGCAGGCTTTACCCAGTTTGGGGGAGCTCAGAGAAACCAGGAGTTAACCGGCTTGTCGGAGAACGAAGGGCATTTGAGATACGTTGTGTGTGTGTGTGTGTGTGTGTGTGCGCGCGCGCGCACGCGCACATGAGCAAGTGCTTTTCATGCTTGTTTGATTAATTTCTACTATGTTGAGAGTTTTGAACTCTGTTGAAAAGTTGTAAGAATGGTGTAGTTCACACCCACACACCTGCTTCTAGATTCACCTACTGCTAACATTTCATACCTGTTGCTTTCTCTCTCGCCCTCTGTACTTACACAAACATGCACACACCCACTCTTTTTTTGTTTGTGTTCTGAATTGTTTGAAATATAGTTACAAGCATCATGACATTTTACCTCTAAACACTTCAACCTATACTTCCTAAGAGTAAGGCATTCTTCTATACTCGGCGTGGGCAAACATCTTCTGAAATGGCCTTAAATATTTAAGGCTTTAAAGACCATGTAGTCTCTGTCACAACTACTTAACTCTGCTGTTGCAAAAGCAGCCGTGGATGAGAAACGAATGAAGAGCATGGTTGTGTTTCAATAAAACTTTATTTATAAGCACCAAAATTTGAATTTCGTATGAATTTGAAAATCATGTAAATGAAATGACATGAAAAACAATTTTTCAGTCATTAAAAAATTACTAAAAATTTCTTAGCTCACAGGCTGTCTAAAAACAGATGGTGGGGGCTGAATTTGACTTACCGGTGGTAGGTGGCCGGCCCTGGTTCTATTTAACCACCGTGTAATTATCACACCCAGGAAATTTAGCATGGACACAGCACTGTCTCATCGGTGGTCCATGTTCAGACTGTACTTTTTCCCCATCTGGGACCCATTCGTGCATCACGCATTGCGTTTAGTTGTTATGTCTCATTAGTCTCCTTTGTTCTAGAAAAGTCCCCCTGCATTGTTTTTTCACACTTTTGAACGGTTCAGGCCAGTTGTTTGCGTAAAGTCGCATAGTTTAGATTGTCTGATTGTTTCCTCGTGGTAGATTCAGATGGTACTTTTTTGACACAGGCAACATTAGAGCTTTCTCATGACATACTATCAGGAAGTACATGATGTCAGCGTGTCTTGTCTTTTACGCAGTGCTTTCAGCAACTATTGATGGTTCTTACCTGTATCAATTATTATTCATAGTTTAAAATGGTTTTTCTATTTCTTCCATTCCTTCTACATTTATTAGACATTCTTCTGTTAAAAAAAAAAGGTGTTCAGCCTTCTCCCGCACCCCATCTCTTATTTTAAAACTATTTTTAGTATCTGTACGGACTCATGAATTCTTTTTTCATTCATCATGTTACCGTCCATTCGGGTCATTGTTCATTGTGATGTTTAAATGGCCCTAAATGTGGCCAGTGGGAGCCCTTTCAAACTGGCTCTTTGTTCTTTTGACGCATCCCCATCATTATTTTAGCACTTCTTTACTTTCTGGCACAAAAAGATGTTCCAGTTATCTCTCCTAGGACCTCTGATCCCTTGTAGTGGGAAATGGTGTTTAGAGCCAAAATCTCTGGGCACTAGGTGTGCGATTGCTATTGGGGTATCCTTGCTTCTAGGCCTGAACTAGGTTTTAAGAGATGAGTTGAAGCGAATGGCCTACCAAGTCAGAAACTGAGGGAGCACAACATTCAAGCAATGGGCACAGCATGTACAAAGGCCCTGAGGCACATGTGTAATGTTGAGGTGGGGGTGGCAAAAAGGTTTAGCAGAGGTACTAAGTGTGCTTAGAAGAAAAAGTAGAAGATAAGGCTAGAAAAAAGTCACTTTTCTCATGTTCTAGATGCTATGGATTATAAAACACTATTGATTCAGTATCAGTTTTTCAAGGAGTAAAATATGGACCTCAATCCTGAGATTCCTCTAAATATCAGAAGCATCGAATGGGCTCAGGTTCTATAGCTGTTTTATAAATACAAGTAGTTTGGTTATTGAATCATGAACCAAACCAAGGATTCTCCCCAAAATAGTGCATCTGGTGGGAGCAGAGTCTGTAATTCTCAAAATCTGTTATATTGGAACAAAAGTAGAACATGAAAAATGATTCTGTGTCGGTCCACTGTTTCCAGCAGAGACCAGGTCCTGACCTGACCTTCTGTATTCCTCGAACCTTGCCACATTCTGCTGCAGCTGTCTCTCACTTCAGTTGTGTTCAGGTGACTTTTAATGTTGGAGGAGTCCCAGTGTTACATTAGTTTTATTTTACTGCTGCTTAAAAAGGTATAAATGTAAAGCTATGTAAGTAAACACAAAGTTTCTTAACACTTATAACTTTTAAACAACCGTAAAACCAAAACAAATTTACAGATATAAAATGAACAAAATGACAAAAACCTCAGTATAATTCAAGTTAACAAAATCATTTTAATGTGGCGGATGATATCGTTTTACTGTTTATGGGGAGAATATGGTAGTGACTGCTAAGACACCGTGTCACTGGTGTTCAGAATGCCTTTTCTGTGCCATGCGGTATCTCTATTTTCCCATTTGTCTCTATTTGAAACACTGGGAAATCTTTTGTCAACGCAACTGCTACAATGTCCCTTGGCCTTTTCTTTACCAGAAGGCGGCATTTACATATGAAGTTTACATTTGTTCACTGTTCATTTGGCAAGTAGTAATAATTAGCGTTGTACAGCCAACTATTACCATGAAACAAGCTACCTCAAAATTCGATGGTATAAAATAGGGGTCAGCAGGCTTTTTCTGTGAAGGGCCAGAGAGTAAATGGGTTTTACAAACCATAAAATGTCTGTTGCAATTACTCAATTCTCCCGCGGTAGCGCAAAAGCAGCCATAGGTGTGGTGTGTTCTCAGTAAAAATGTATTTATGGATACTGAAATTTGAATTCCATGTAATTTTTACATCATGAAGTATTATTCTTTTGATTGATTTTCAGCCGTTTAAAAACGTACAAATCATTCTTGGCTGGTGGGCCGCACAGCAATAGGTGTGGGCTGCAGTGAGCTAGCAGGCCATGGCGTCTCAGCCGTGGCTTGGAACAGCCATCGTTTACTCTTGCGCACGTGGTCGCTGGTTGACTGCAGTTACTCACTTACGCTTACGTGTCTGCTGGTCCGCTGCAGCTTGGCTGGTTTAGCTGGGCTCGCTGGGCGGCTTGGCCTCAAGCTGCAGGTGACCTTGGCTCCTTACTCTGGAACCAGGTCTGCTCCAAGTACCTGGAGCGTGTTTGTTCTGGGCCCAGGCGGAAGGCACAGGGGCTCCCTGGGGCAGCTCTTCTGTGTTTCAAGACTTTGCTTGCGTCGTGTTTGTTAACATCCCATTGGCCACACAAGTTTCATGGTTGAACACGAGGTTGTGCAAACCACCCATAAAATAGAGTCGAATGCAGAGCCACGTGGGAACGGGTGATAGGGAAGGGTGAAGAACTGGCACCAAGAATCCAGTCTGACACGGGTGCCAACTCAGTGAACACATCACTCTTCTGGGTGTGGAAATCTCATGGTGATTCCCATGTATTGATTTTTTTTCAAATGAAAACATTGAATTAAAAATTCTTAAAGAGAACATTCAGATCTTGGGAATACGTCCAAAGACCCTAGTTTGAGAAATATTAATTTCTAGTAAACGCCTTGGCTTTGACAGTGGGGGATTTTGAGTTTCCTGGTGTTTGAAAATTCCCCAAGGAGAGGTCTGGTCCAATCTCTGCTCCCTGAACCTAATTCAACACCACAAATTCCAGTGGGCCCTCAGCACATGCTAGTTAGGGTTGATGGGCAGCAACACCAACATCAATAACAATAGCAATAATAGTAACTGCCGGTTATTGAGTACAAATGATCTGTGTGTCTTAACTCTGTATTCTCACGACAGTACTATGGGGTTGTTACGGGGCTTGAAAGGCCAAGTTACTTACCCAAGGCTGTACAGCTAATTGTAGGGCCGGGATCACAAACCAGACTAAAGCTCATAATCTCCAGGCCCCAAATGTGCATATCTAAATGCTCATGCAATGTCCCGTTGGTCATCCTCCCGTTGACGTGGGAACCTCCTGTTTCTTTAAGGAATACTTTTCGAGCATATGGTATAAGGTTGTTTCCCTTTCCTTCTCTGGTTGCTGCTGCTCAATTTTTGGCAGATTTTGTTTTTTTAACAGTTTTATTGAGATATAATTCACACACTATATAATTCGCCCATTTTAAGCATGTAATTCAATGCTTTTTAGTATATTCACAGATGTGTGCGACCGTCACCACCGTCAACTTTAGATCATTCTCATCACCTC
>CAUYSK010005520.1:0-60385 GCA_963575035.1 Avahi laniger | reverse complement strand
CAGGCATGGTGGCGCATACCTGTAGTCCCAGCTACTTGGGAGGCTGAGGCAGGAGGATCGCTTGAGCCCAGGAGTTTGAGGTTGCTGTGAGCTAGGCTGACGCCACGGCACTCACTCTAGCCAGGGCAACAAAGTGAGACTGTGTCTCAAAAAAACAAACAAACAAATAAATAAATAAATAAAACATATGTGTCTGGTGAGATGCAGTGGGAGGAGCAGGGAGAGACTGCGAATGCAGGCAGCTCTCTGAGTGGCCTTCAAATCCGCCTGTCCAAGTCAGTGTTTAAAGCGAGACCAAGGTCAAGGAAGAAATTGGCACAAGGAATGAAAGCAGAGTTTTGTAAAGAAGACTCCAAAACAAGCACGTAAAACAGAGGAAGGTAGATGCATCAAGTCTTACAGTTTGCGAGCTACTCAGAAAGCAGAGGAATAGTTCATGGCCTTTTACATCCCTAGGGGCTAAGAGGTGTCGCCAAGTGCCGCTAATTAGTTGTGTGTTCCTAGGTCAGTCATTTCTCCAATATGGGCCTCAGTTTCTTCACTTGTAAAATGAGAGACTTGAACCCAATGGTCTCTGTGGGTTGTCCCATTTCAGACTCAGAATAGAAAGCTATGATTTGATGACCAGGGACATAACTAAGTTGCAATAACATCAAACACTTACAGAGAATTTACGTCTCGGGCACAGTTCTGAGTGCTTTCTCCATGTTAACTCATTGCATCCTCATTACACAATTCCATGAGGTAGGTGCTATGATGGTTCCATTTTGCAGATGAGGAAACTGAGGCATAGAGACGCTCACAGTGGTTGAATTGGGATTTGAACTTAGGCAGTCTAATTTCAACCGGACATGCTCAATCACTACACTGCACAGTTTCTTTTCTCAAAGGTAACCTAAGAAGGAATTTATCCTTAAGCCTTCCATATTATAGCTATCTCACTTAATAGCTACAGCAATCACTTTCAAGATTTCAATACTTTCACTTTTCCTCCAAATGAAATCTTAGATAAAAATGCCAATATACAAGAGGCAAAAGCAGAGCTAATCTGGTTTGGTAGGGGGAGAAGGAGGGAAGAGACAAAATTCTACCTTTTCACTGGGTCCTGCCTGCCCCTGTCCCTAAAGGCAACCGCAATATTATCCTAGTCCTTCTTAAAAGGAGCACATCTCAAAATGCCATAGAGCATTATGTGTTTATACTTTCCAAAAATTAGTGGTCTTACACCTCTGGTATTGATTTTTGTAATTCATTATCAGAAAAGTGTATCTCTTACTCTACCTGAATCACTTTGAAAAGTTTTGCTGTACTATTTGAAATAACTTTTATTACTTCTAAGGATAAAAGCTTTTTCCCCTTGCAGTGTAGCAACTTCATCTCATCTGTACAGTGTAAATCCAAACTGAAAATGCAATTTGTTTTTAAAAAATGAAATTTCACCCAACACACAACTTTAGAGGAAGTCAAAGAGTATGTGTCACGTGTACAGAGCAACAGGTTACATAAAGGACCCTTCTGCCCTGGATCATCGAGTGAAGACAGTCCCCATGAGGAGGCCCTGGGTTCTATCTCAGGAGAGCTCACACAATACTTTATAAAAGGTGGTCTGTATTAGAAATGCCTGTAGTTCAGGGCCGCCTAATCCTGGCCTGGGAGTCGGAACCCCCGACTTCTAACATTGGCTCTCACAAACTTGTTGCATGACGTTGGGCAAAGCACTACCTTCTCTTGGCCTTAGTTTATTCATCTGTATATTGAACCTCCTTGTCAGGGTTAACTCTCTCTCTCAGATTCTATGATACCTACCCACGGGCCCACATCATTCTCTAGCTACCAAGTAGACCCCAGATTTGAAACTTAGGAGAAATGTTTGGGGGGATGGAAGGTAGAAAGAACATGTATATATTGCGTTCTCATGATTAGGTCAAGTTTTAGGATATTCTTCTAAGAGTCCTCAACACCCTCCCACCCCTACTCCCAATCTGAATTTCCGTGCTTGGAGGACAGGGAAGAGGCCACTGCCACACTGTGCCTGGCTCAGAATCTCAGCATGGGCAGGCAGGGCACTCAGGAGTGAGCCCACTCTATGCACAATGCTCCCTCCATCTTTGGGTGGGGGTCTCTCAGCCTCTGCTGGGGCCCCAGGTAGTCAAGCTGTCTCCGGGATTCATCCCAAAGACAAGGAGGAAATACAGAGCCAAGTGGAGAGGTGATGTGGGAGGCACGGAGAAGGTCACACACCTTGGCACAGTGGCTGGCTGGGAAAATGGCACCTGACAAACTGAAAGGTCCTTTTGAGCTTGGCCCAGGCTTCTTGAGTGGGGAGGTGGAGAGGGGAGGCTAGCTACTCCCAATCACCCCCCCAGCCTCAGGCGGTGCTGAGGGTACTGCCACTTACGGACCTTCCCGCAGGCCATTCTTCCCACGGGTGTCACGGGAGAAGAAACCCAGCGATTTGGCCAGGTATGGCCCCCATTCCCAGACAGTTCCATTGAGCTGACTACTCACTTCCTTTCTGGAGAAAGGAGGCTACGCCCCAGTACTTCATCTTGAACTTGGCAGAGTCCTCCGTATCTGTGAAGGTGCCCACCATGTCTGCGCACACGTCCCAGTTACTGCAAAAGCCAAGGGGATGCTGAGCCAAGTCTGGCAAAGGGCTTCCTCCCTCCGTCCACCCCGGGGGCTCCCTTCCCTCCCAAGTCAGGGTCTGGCACTCAGCAGGCAGGGGCCCCAGGACCCTGGAGCGCAAAGCCCGCAGCTGCCCAGGGGTCACTGACTTCAAAAGACGGACTCGGCCCTTGGCCGTGGCGCTCATCTGGCCATTCTCGTCCACGGAGAACTCTGCGACGATGTTGTCCTGCAGAAACAGGCCCTCGGGGTCCTTCTTGGCCATGGCGTACCAGGTCCCGGCGAACTGCAAAAGGGATGAGGGCAGGGGTCTGGTGTCCGGGGTGCACGGCGGGCGGCGGGGAAGGGGGGACGGGGACCCGGGCCACGAGGGCCCCTGGGCCGATACCTACGCGAGCCTTGTCGAAGTTCTCCTTGACTCGGAAGCTGCTCACCCGGCAGTCGCGCTCCGCCCGGCCGCAGCCCAGCGCCGCCAGCAGCAAGAGCGCCCACACCCACTTCATCTTGCCCAGGAGTCCGCCCTGCGGGGAACGCGCCGCCGTGAGCGCCAGGCAGCCAGGCCACCGGCCCGCCAGGCCGCCCCGAGCCCACCCCGCCGCCCGCCCGAGGCCCGCCCGGCCTCCGCTCACCACGGGGAGACGCGCAAGCCTGGCCGCCGCGTACGGGCGCGCGTGGAGCGAGGGAGGCGAGCGCGCCGCCGGCCGCCCGCCGCTTTATAGCTCGGCGGGGAGGGGGTCGCGCTTTCGTAACCGCGCGGGGTGAAAGACCGAGGGGGAGGCGCCGGGCTGGCCCGGCCAGCACTTGCACAACGAGCCCTGACTCACCGCCGCTCGGCGCGGGGAGGGTCCCCGAGGGCCGGCCTCACCTCCGAGGCAGCCCCGAGCTTGGAGCAGCTGCCACGCGGGGTGGCCTCGGCGGAGCCAAAACTCGCCAGCGGCGGCGAGCCTGGGGCCAAGCCCTGGCCCAGTCATCCAGCTCTTGTGCCAGCGGCCGCCAGCTGCGGCCTGGGGTGGCCTCCGGGCCCAGTTGCTCTGGCTAGAGGCTCTAGTCGACCTGGCGGGAAAACGGTGGCCTCACAGCGCGAGGGGACCTGCGATGCTGCCTGGCGCGTGTGTCCAGGCCCCGGCCATGCCAAATCGGCCCCTGCGCCCTCCGAGGGCCAGCTGTGCAGGGGTTTTGGAATAATTCTTTCAAGTAGTTTTTCATTTTATAAAGCATGTATTTTACTCTCTTTCAGGAGAGTCGTGGTGCCCTCTGGTCAATATTTGTTCTTTAGTTTCAACATCCTTAGACGCATTAAAACCCTCCCTGTTAAATATTCTCCAGAAACGCAATCCTGGTCAGGACAGGAAATATTTTAGCAGCCTCGGTGGTCGCCTACTTACTCTGTGGCACTTCTCTGAAACCACTTTGAAAAACACCTACCGATTGTTTATGATGCAGTTTTATTTCAAAGCCATCTTGGAGTTTTGTTTTCAAAACAGCTAAGGTGAGTTGGCTGAGAAATGGACAAAGGAAAAGAGTCAACAAGATTCTGTAACGTCAATGGCCAATTAAGTCAAAATGCTGTGACTAGTTCAGGTATTTTGCCTACGTAATGGCTCAGTCTACTCACTATGTGCTTTCTCTTACCATTCAAAGTTAGTGTTCCACTCCTCTGATCAAAGCAATCAGAAGACGCAGCTTTTCATGCAGCACAATTCACAATTGCAAAGATGTGGAAACAACCGAAATGTCCATCAATACATGAGTGGATTAATAAACTGTGGTGTATGTATACCATGGAGTACTATTCAGCTTTAAGAAACAATGGCGATATAGCACCTCTTGTATACTCCTGGAAAGTGCTGGAACACATTCTACTAAGTGAGGTATCCCAAGAATGGAAATACAAGCACCACATGTACTCACCATCAAATTGGTATTAGCTGATCAACATTTAAGTGCACATATAAGAATAACATGTATTAGATGTTGGGCAGGGGGAGGGGGGAGGAGGGGACGGGCATATGCACAAACAATGAGTGCGATGCGCACCTCCGGGGGAATGGACACACTTGAAGCTCGGACTTGGAGGGGAGGGAGGGCAAGGGCATCATACGTAACCTAATCATCTGTACCCCCATAATATGCTAAAATAAAAAAAAAAGAAGACGCAACTTTTGATTGAGTGAGAATTAGTGATGCAGCAAAGAAATATCTTTTCTTAAGTTTCCTTTCATACAATATCAGTTGTGTCTCCATGACCCAAATTAGAAAGAACCGAGATGAACTTGGACCATTTTGCAGCAATAGACCTGAAGTAGGAGGAGATGGGGGAAGAGGAAGGTGGCTGCCAAACAGGGAAAAAAAAAAAAAAAGGAATTGTTTCGTACTCAGACCAGCCCTTTATGTATACAACATTGGGGCTGCTTCTGAGCCCCTGAAAAGACATCCGTGGCTTCCCTGGGTCTCCTATAACTTCCTGCCTGGTTCTCCACCTGCTTCCCACCTTCCCCTCCACTCCTGCACCCATCTGAGTTCCAGCAGTGTCTGGGCAGTCTATGATGTGTTTAATTCCTGACTGCCCCAGAGCTAGGAAAGCCTGCTTCTGGCCAATAAGCTAACTAGGAAATCTTCTGATTGGGCCAGTTTTATCAAAGCCTATATAAACCCAAACCGCTCCAGTAAGGTCTGCTCCGGAGTCCCTTCTGCACAAACCATGTGTTTGGCCATAAGTGTGGTATACGTGTATGCACCCTGGGTGGGAAAGGATTTTAGGGCACTTTTCTGTCTCCTATCCAACATTTGTATCCCCTCTTCAGCATTTCAGAGGAAAAGGCTTCCGGTTTTTTGCGCCAAGTCTTCCAGTGATGGAGAAAGCTCCTGGCTGAGCCTAATTGCCTTTGGACTGTTATTACTGCCAAAAAAATTCTCCTAATGTCCCTGACCTTTCAACCATTTCTCCTAGAACACATTCTGGTGGTCCTCGCACACACTGTATGTTGAATAAACGTAGGGGATTTCAGTGCATTTTTATGGTGACTGTTTTTGCAACAACATGTTTTCATTTATGTGTTAGGTGTTCAAAAGTTGGTGTAACCGTTCCACTCCCTCTTTTCTCTCTCTCTTTTAATGATAAATCATGAACCTTAGTGTTCCAGATTCCAGCAAAGAAAAACAGTTTATTTTGGCATCCTTTCTTGGATTTCTTCATGATTACAAACACGTGAATTCAGGTCAACTGATGTTTTTAACTTCGGTGCTTTGAAACTCAGCCCCATAGAAATAACTTTTCAAATATGTGTATGTATAATATTGAAAGGAAAAATATTCACAAATGATTACTTCTGTGTGATAGATTAGGGACATACAAAGTTGTTTTTTTCCTGAACCTTTTTGTATTTTTTGAATTGTCTATAATGAAAATGTTTAATGAGAAAAATAATAGAAATATTTCCTTTAGAAACATTTTTCTTGCTTTTTTTCTATAAGTATAATAAAATTATGATTTAAATTACATCTACGTAATGTACACGAAAGTTCATTTCCTTGCTATGCTTCATGAAGAGACAGACTGTGTTTCATTCATCTTGGTATCCTTGTCCCTTCCCTCCACTTTCCCACAGGCTTTATCAAGAAACTTGCACATAGTAGGTGCTCAATCAACAGACACTGATTTAATTTCTTTTACTGAAATTAATTAATATAAGCTTTATAAAACATTTATTTTTAAAAAGCAGGTCAAAGGTCACCCTTTCTAAGATATAATTTCTCAGAATTTAGCACCTGTAGCAGAGGTGGCTACTTGTTATTTCACCAAAAAATTGGCACTCCCCTTCCATGGTATAGAGCTGGGGACTACATCTGCCAGCCCCTGCCTTCCCTGTACCCTCTGCCTGAAGCTCTATGAGGCCACAGCCTAAATTCTGGTCCGGGGAAGGTGCTATGTGTCATTCCCAAACAGGGCTCATAAAACTGCCTCCCAATTGTCCACGTTCTTTTTTCTTCTCTTGTCTGCCACTGGTGGAGCCTTTATCTGCCTGGGCCCCTACGGGTGACTGACTTTCTGTGAATGAGTAATAAACTTCCACTGGATTAAGCTACTGAGATTTGGAGCATTACCTGGAACAGAAGTTAATGTTACCTTAACACTGACAGCAGCAAACAAATCACTAACTCCTAAGAAAGATTTAAAAATGTTTTTACCGCAATTGAAAGAAGAGCTAATGCATGACATTAATGTTCTTACCTTCTTAAAACTGAAACATTTCCAACCAGCTCCATTTTATACAAAGTAACATTTATATCCACCTCCTGACAAAAAGGCCAAGAAAAATGAAAAACAAGGAAATGAGGCAGCATTTATCTTCTGATTGCATTTAAAAGATGCCAACAGAATTGGTTGAAAATGAAAAAGGTTGGTCAGTCAGCCCATGTTTTCAGGTAGAAAGGGTCAAACTAATTTTTTTAATAAGGTTTTTTTAGTGATTGCGAAGCCATAAATTAATCTCATCAATTTTGATAAAAAATAATATAGGCCCTGCCAACTGAATTGTCTCTGAGATACCTCATTATGCCCATCAATTGGGTGCAGGCAGAGAGAAAATGGACAGATGAAAGGCCCTTTAGAGTTGGTTGCCAGGATGTGCCTGGAATTCCTGCCTATAGGGGGCGCCTTTTGGTGATGGATACCTGTAGGAACAGAGAATCTGGCTTCTGCAGAGCTCAAGGGTGGGTCCACTACAATGATCTGAAATGCACTTACTTAAAATTGTTGTTGACTTTTGTGTTGATGCTTCAACCTCATATGCATATTTTTTGGCTATGATGTAAGCATAACTTTCTGTAGAAATTAACTGCAGTGGAAAATTTTAGCAATGATGGAATTAAGTAGTACATGTGCTCATTTATATAGAATATTACTGAAAAATGTCAGGTTGTAAAACAGAAAGTTTAAGGAAGTTAAAGCATTCTTTGGTACATCCGTAGATTTTTAAAAAAAGATTGCCTGGAACTTTTACTTAACTCTTATATTAATATTTAACTTTTAATGATATTTGTCTAGACTTAAAATTCCTTAAAGAAAATGTGTTTGCGCGTGTTCCCCTATGGCAGGTAGTATAAGATCTTGCTCATCCTATAGGTGCACTTTTTAAATTTAACCATATTTAAACTGGTAGTTTTAGAGTAGGTTGCTATCACTGATTGTGTGACCTTGGACAAATTACTTAATTTCTCTGTGCTTCAATTTCTTATCTGCAAAATACAAATAGTAATAATACCTGTCTCATAAGATTATTGTAAAGTGCTCGCTTTGGCAGCACATATACTAAAATTGGAACAATACAGAGAAGATTAGCATGGCCCCTGCTCAAGGATGAAACACAAATTCGTGAAGCGTCCCATAAAAAATAATTTAAAAAAATAACATTATTGTAGGAATTAAATAAGATAATATATGTAAGGTTCTTCGAAGAATACCTGGCACAGAGTATATATTGTATATATTAGCTATTCTTATTAACACTTTTTTATTAGCATTGCCAGATGGCTTATATTTCTAAAAAAAATTCTATATAAATAGAATGAAGTTTTCACATTGACTGAGTCATCATTTCAGAGACATTTTATCTAAATAAGTTGATTATCAGTGTCTGTAGCATCTAAGATCTTGACTTTTTCCCCTCATTTTCCCCACCAGTTAATACTCTATTAAAAAAACAAATCTATGCTCTGAATGAACTAAAAGTATTGACATAAAAATTAAACAATGAAGTTTGATGAAGTCAGCAATTATTTTGTCATGTTAAAAATTCATTCTAAGTGGTATGTTTGGTAATTTTTTATTTTAAAACATGACATTTTCTTAAATTGATTTTGTTTTTTCAGTACCTAGAAGTGAACAGCCAATAAGAGACACAAAGATCTTGCCAACATGGGCCAGAAGTTCTGTAAAGCACTGCTCTGCAGAGCAAGAGCAGTAGAAATAATGGGATTCAATCAAGGACAGGAGAGAAAGAGAATGATATTTATGTGTGTGCTAAAAGGCTGTCTTCTAATATTTCTCATTTAAAAATCTTTACTCGAACAAGCACCACATGTACTCACCATCAAATTGGTATAAACTGATCAACACATACGTGCACATGTAAGAATAACATTTATTGGATGTCGGGCGGGGCGCGGGGGAGGGGATGGGTACATGCATACACAAAGAGTGCAACGCGCACCATCCGAGCGATGCACACGCTTGAAGCTCGGACTTGGCGGGGGAGGGGGGAAAGGGCAACATACGTAACCTAAACATCTGTACCCCCATAATATGCTGAAATAAAAAAAAAACAACTTTGCTTGATAAAATATCATTTGTTTTCGTCAGTTCAGGAGGCCATAACAAAGTACCACTGACTGGGTGGCTTAGAAACAAGAGAAATCTATTTTTCACAGTTCAGGAGGCTGGCAGTCTGAAATCAGGGTGCCGGCATGGTCAGGGCCTAGTGATGTCCCTCTTCTTCTTCCAGGTCACAGAAAGTCATCTTCTCACTGTATCCTCACGTGGAGGAAAGAGGGCTAGAGAGCTATCTCGGGTCCCTTTTATAAAGGCACTAATTCCGTTCATGAAGACCCCACCCTTACGACCTAATTACCTCCCAAAGGTCCCACCTCCTAATACCGTCACGTAGGAGGTCAGGATTTCAACAGATACATTTTGGGGGGGACACAAACATTCAGTCTATAATACCACCTGGTACTCAAAGTAGTTACCAGTGACCCCTCTTGCTTACTTGCTTTTTCTAACCAATCAATTGCCTACTCCTGTCAATTGTGGTGACATTTACCAGATCATGTCTCACATTTGTCCCTTCCTTTTTCATTCCCAAACAACCTCACCCACAGACTACAGAAACAGCCTTAAAATCTTTGTTTATGAATGAATGAATTTGTCCTTTACATAAATTATAGGTGTTCATTGTAGATACTTTAGAAAAATCAGGTAAACAAAAAAGAAGAAAAAAATTAATGTCTTGAATGCCACCACTTTGAAATAATTACAGCTAACATTTTGGTATAAATCCCTCTGCGTGTGTGTATGTGTGTCTGTGTGTTAATGGAATCGTGCTGCAATACTATTTTGTAATTAATATTTGTTCTATCAATAGACTTTAACAATATTATTTCTATTAACTGTATAGTTTTCTATTCTATGGATACAATACCATTTATTAACTCCACCTCCTATTGTTAGTATGGAGGCTATTTCTAATCTTTTATTTTTATAACCATGCTTGTGATAAGCACCCTTGCGACTACATTAATCACATACATTCTTAGTTATTTTTTTAAGATAAATTCGTAAAGGCAGCATTGTAGGTCAAAACCTGTACACATTTTTGGGTGTTTGATAATGAGTCAAACGCAATATAGCTTCTTAATCTGTACCCCAATGTCCAGTAGTTCTTTTCTCCAAGTTATATTCCTCAGCACTACCAGATTAAATTTGTAAAGAACCCTAATAATGTCATTTTCCACCTCAAAAATTTTTTCAGGATGCAAAATCCTCAGTCTAGCCTTTAAGGCCCCTGGAATCGGGCCCAACCTACCTTTCCAGATTCGTCTCTCGTTGTTCTCCCGATATTACCCCACACCCCATGCCATTGCTTCTGCGTCACCACCGCCTGGAATACTCTCAGTTTCCGCCCTGTCTCCACCCACACTAGATATGATCCCTTTTCTAAACTCTCATAGCTGTGTGTGTAGCTCACTTCTGGCTTTTACCGTATTCTGTTCTATGTCTCATGGCTTTTTATGCACTCGCCTTATCTCCCTTCCTACACCACAAGTGCTTGTAAAGCAGGGACTGTCCCCTGGGTCCCCCAAGGCAGAAGTGCAGCTGCCAGAATGGACTTGGTTATCCTGCGGTAACAATAACCCTCACAACTCAGAGGCTAAAAACAATAATTCCACATTCCATAATTCCACATTTCCATCTCAGGTCAGCAGGGGACTGTGTCACACGACATCCTCACGCTGGGGTTCAGGAGGCCCCTCCATCAGAAACTGATGTGGCAGCAGGGAGAACAGAGAGCTGGAGCCCCACACAAGCAATTAATGGTCCCTATCTTAAAGCGACATTTCTGCCTGCAACCCATCGGCCAAAATTAGTCATATGGCTCTGCCTGGAGGGAAGTGCAGAGGACAGTGTGGTCCTTCCATAGAGCTGGGAGAAGGGGAGAATCACATAAGGGAAACACGAAGTCTCTACCATGGTAGCTAGTATAGTGTCCTGCTTATAATGGACAATTGATGGACCTGTTGGAAGAGTAAGCAAATGAATGAATCTATAAATAGTTATAAAAGCAAAAGAATGCTGACTGTAATAGAATATGTTTCTTTTCCAAATTAACTTTCATTTTTATAAGTAGGGGATGATTAGCATATACAGGTATTTTGTTTTTCCTATTAAGTATAAATCTGTATATAGAATACAGATATGGGTTTTTCTCTCTGTCTAAAGAGGGAAGGATGAAACCAGAGAATTGTGAGCACCCACATACTTTTGGGAAAAGTAGGAACTGCATCAACACCACACAAAATAACCAGGTAAAACCAAGTGTCCAAAACTGTTAGAGGATGAGGATGGTCCGATAGGAGGGGTGACTTTGTCGACTCAACGCTGTCCTGAGAAATACACTCCTGAATTATCCTAATTATAATGAGACGCTAACAGGATGTTATGAAGTAAGTAGGTCATCCAGGGAGGACCCTCTTGAGGCTAGACTTGGCTGTAACATGTGAAAGTGGAAGAAAATGTGGGTGCCTGACAAGATGCTTTGAAATAGCAGTGAAACTCCACCATAGAAGTGGCATAGCCCAACAAATGACCATTTGAGTCATTTGTTGTTGGCTGAAAACTGTGTTCCAGCCAAGAATCTCTCAGTTCACAACCTAGAACCTGCAACCTCAATGATTTCTTTTTCTTTTGTGACTGATAAGATTATCATCACTCTAGAGAGGTAAAGCTTTAAGTTTACTTCTTTAAAAAGCTAAATGAAACCTGTGGGCTTGCTATTTTTGAAGTGAACTTGTGAACTTAAATGTGGGTGTAATAATAATTTTTAGAGTCACTACAACATGTTGTGTGTTTTTCACTTAAGAGAATGTGTCATATTGGGTTTGCAGTTTTACTGAAATGTTCAAAACACCTGGACTAAGTTTGAAATCAGTCTTTAAATATTCAAGGCAATTGGTCCATGAAATGTGTAGTTTGACATGAGTTGCATAACAGTGTTTAAATATTTGGGGAAATGTGCTTAATAGATGTAAAAGCTTAATAAACTGAACTTTAAACAAAACTAAGTAGTGATGCGTGTTCTTTCTATGCCAGTAGCACCTGAGACATTAAGGATCCTAGCAACAGACGAGTCCAGTAGATTTAATAGATTGTACCTTGGAGCAAAAATGCCTGATGTCTGGCTACTAATATTGAAAGCAAAATGCAAACTAATATGCTTAGCCGGAAAACCCAGTTAGCAACTACACGGGTTACCTTTTGTGTTATTCAATTTGCAGCTTGATTAGGCTTGGATCATTGGGAAATGTTTTGCTGCGTTCACCTCTCTAATAATAAGCCCAAGGTTTGTTCCTGTAAGACACTTTGGAGGTCAAGCTTTCTAAAGTGAGGAGGATTGGGAGGTGAGGATTTTAGAGAAAGAGAAGGCCAAACAACCTGGGTGATCAAAGGACTTTTAAGAAAAGATTAATATACGCTTTTATGTTGTATTTACGCCCTTCTGTCTTCCCCCCAAATGTTCATTAAAGTTTCTATATAAGCAAACAACAAACAAAAAAAGAATGCGAGCACTTTTGAGATCTAAATAGTTTCACTTTCTGTAGCTATTAGGCAAGAACCATTCAAATCGCCAGTTGCTGCTACTGTAATGTAATCGGCGGGGAGGTCAGTGATTCTTTCTTGCCATGGACAGCAGCGAAGGTCCAGTTATTTTTCTAGAATAGACACTTCAGCTCGCCACTCGCCTGGCTGATCTAAGATGCTGCGAGGATTCTCAGAGGACTTATGAGCTAATAGTGCTCAGGGGTTTAGTGTCCTGAGGAACTCCGTAATCCCTGCTTCCTGACTCCCACCCTAAGCCAGGGCCTTCTGTCAGATCTCCAGGGGTACAGGCAGTTTGAAAGCTCTGCTAAGCGACCACTCTGCTCCACCTTGGGAGGTCCTATGAGGCATCACTCAGGGTTTCCTTAGTAATTCTGACCAGGATGTATTTCCTTCCTGTCACTCTGCCTCAGATAGCACTCTGAGGGTCTTCCTTTCTGAACAACAGCAGCAACGCAAGCCGCGCCATGGGCGAGGTCAGCCAGGACGCCGTGGAGAAATACCTGGAGGAGAACCCTCGGTTTGCAAAGGAGTACTTCGACAGGAAGCTGCGGGCAGAGGCGCTGGGAGAAATCTTCAAGAACAGCCAGGCGTCGGTCCAGGCCAGCATGTCCTTCCCGGAGCTGACACAGGTGGAGGAGTCGGCCCTGTGCTTGGAGCTGCTACAGCTGGTGCAGGAGGAGGCGGGTGGCCCGGAGCTGGCCGTTCACAGGGCCCTGCAGAGGCTGGCCCAGCTGCTGCAGGCCGACCGCTGCAGCCTGTTCCTGGGCCGGGCCCGCAATGGCACGCCCGAGGTGGCTTCCAGGCTGCTGAATGTCACCCCCACCTCCAAGTTTGAGGACAACCTGGTGGCCCCTGACAGAGAAGTTGTGTTTCCATTGGACATCGGGATAGTGGGCTGGGTTGCTCACACGAAGAAACCCCTTAATGTCCCAGATGTGAAAAAGGTAGGTGGCCTTATGATGGCGGGCAGAGGTCTTGGTGGGGTCAGGGAGCAATCAGTGGGAAACAGAGATGGCGCCATCCTTGTGGCATTGGTCTGGCTATCACCTGGGAATGCAAGCAGTGAGCAAGAGGAGCGCCCAGGCCCAGCATTGCCACATCTAACCAATAAAAATACAAAGTGCCCAGATAAACTTGAATTTCAGATAAACAATGAATAATTGTTTTAGTATAAGTATGTTCTATGGAATGTTTGGCATTTTATCAGGCAATCCTACCTGGGCCTGGGGCCTTCCACACCTTCTCCCTTGCAAACTCTTCTGGTGCTTGGGGGATTTTTCTTCTCCCATACCTTTCGATCACCGCCCTTTGAAGATGTTTAGTTCTTTGGGATGGATTGGCTCATAAATTGATTCTTTCATCATAGACCAAATGTGCAAGAAGAAAAAATGATGCCATCTGAAAGTTCAGGTGTTGGCATTTCAATCATTATAAAAGTAAATTTAGGTGATGGTTAAGTGCAATTGACCACCCCACACTCCCATAACTCAGATCTATCAAGAATTTCAACCATGTAAATGGGACATTTGGACCCTCTGAAGACCAACAGCATACTGCACAAATACAGGCTTTCTTATGCCCCTTATAAAAACATAAAAATTAATTCATTCTTTTTACCATTACAATACATGTTCACTTTAGAAAAATCAAGGCTGGATGTGGTGGCTCATGCCTGTAATCCTAGCACTTTGGGAGGCCGAGGTGGGAGGATCCCTTGAAGCCAGGAGCTCAAGACCAGCCTGGGCAAAACAGCAAGTCTCCCATCTTCACAAAAAATAGAAAAATCAGCTATGCCTGTAGTCCCAGCTACTCAGGAGGCTGAGGCAGGAGGATGGCCTGAGCCCAGGAGTTTGAGGCTGCAGTGAGCTATGATGATCCCACTGCACTCTAGTCTGGGTGACAGAGCAAGACCTTGTCTTGAAAGAAAAAAAAAAAGAAAAATGATAAGAAACAAATAAACAAAAAGGGGAAATGCTGATCATCCGTAATCCCTCTTCTCAGCAATAATCCTGGGTACCAGCTTGGACTTTATTACTATTAATAAAAGGGAAGAAATGGGTTATGATGGGGTGGAATTGAATGAGAGCAGCTCGAGAAAGGCTTTCTGTGCAGGGGTGAGTAGGAGCAGCTGGAGAGGCAGGAGGATAATCCCTTAAATGCCTCCTGAAGCTGATTACAGTGGAAGATTCATTCGCTCAGACCCAGGAGGTGCAGAAGTCATCAAACATGAGTGACACTTGACAAACAACCCTGGGACACCCCTCAGGGGCAAGGGTTGCCCTGGGGCCCTGTAGAGCCCTCAGTCCTTCACAGTTCCTCCCGTTTGTGAGTTGAAGCTAGTTTAAGTTTGCTTTTGAGGCAGCTGCTTCAGGTAACTAAGCTGATACGTGCCCTTAAGGCAAAGTTCTGACGCCAGCTAGAAGGCCACGTCCCCATACCCTGAGATCTTCTCGTAGGAAGATGCTTCTTGACAGTCTCCAGCTGAACCCATCTCTACTGGGACATCAAACTTAAGAAAGTGAAATTCAAGAATTTTTTTTCCAAAATTTTTAAAAAGAAGGGGTGGGTAAAATAATTTCTGTCATAATGCTTTAATGAGCCCAGTTCTTCGTGTGGAGGAAAAAATAATAGAAGGGAGCTGTTTGAAAGATGAGGTGGCTTTGGTCTGTCGCTGTCCATGGTGAGCATTATGGGCGGTTCGTGGCGGCTTTGGGGGGCATCTCTCCATTCTTCTCTCAAGGACTCCTGGCTGCTCTGGGTGGGACACAGAAACGTGTGCTGGAGACAGACACCCTTCTGAGCTCAGAGGAAGGACACGGGCCTCATTTGCTTTCCATTTCTACTCCTTCTAAACATTCCTTTTCCCTCTAGAGTGGTGCTTTTCAACTCTGGCTATATATTAAAATCAAATTGGTAGCTTTTTAAAAAAATACTGATGTCTGAGACTCTCAATAGAACAATTACAGCATACTCTCAGAGGTTGGAATGTAGACTTTAGTATTTTTAAAAAGCTCCCCAGGTAATTTCAATATGCAGCCATGTTGAAAACCATCGGTCTATTGGATGAGCACACACAGGAGGAGGAAGAGAATTTCAAGTCAAGTGTGGAATATTAGAGACAAAAAAGGCTTATGGAGTCTTCAGCCCAACGCTGTCCTATGGCAGACAGGAAGTTGAGGCTGCCGGAGCTGTGTCTCCCCGGAGTACATGGTGCATGTCAGTGAATGGGAAGGGCTGGGATGGAGGGCTGACTCTGTCCCCTGTTCTTTCCTCCCTCCTCCACACCCCTGCCGTCTCACCTTGCTTTAGCCGCTGCAGTAAAATCTGCAATGAGAAAGAAGGTGGAAACCAATGTTTTAAATGAAATTTCTGAGTAATTCTTCACTTTCTCATTGCATTTGACAATTTATCGAGCATTTTCTCATTCTTAATCTTACTTGATTTCTGACAAAGACCCTGTGCAGGAGGCAGGGACCATATGTTTTATTTCCATCCTACATAGTAGAAACCTGCTCAAAGTCAGGTAGAAAGGACATGGCAGGTCTAGGACAATAACCCAGTCTTTGAGGCTACCCTTTTTCTACCTCATCACTGACCACACACGATTTGTCTCTGGCTAGCAGTGTGGGCACAGGTGAGGAAAGACTTCTCACACCTAGACAAAGATACAGAGCCAGAAACTCCTGACCTTGGAGGTCCGTCAAGGTACCAGGGAAGCCACATGGTACAGGCAGAGGGCTTTGGCATCAGGCGAACCTGGGTGCAGATCCGTGCCTGTGACTTAGTAACTGTGTGATGGATTGAGTTTCCACACCTAGGAAGTGGGGATGAGCAAATGTACAGATTAAATGTGCATAAAGTGCCTGACTTATAGTATTTGCTCAATAAACGACAGCTACGATAATATTGTCATTACGCTAGTAGGGACTTGGGGGCTGAGTGTGGTTGGGTCAATGATTATTGCCTGTATTAAAACAGATTACAGGCAGGAAAATTTTTAACAGCAGGAAACTGAGAGATATCCTCTTCAAGTTGTTCTGTCTCTCTTGGGAAAGCTGTCCAGTAATCGTGGGTGATCCGGTTCTGACTGTGGCTTAAAAGTGCTCCCTCCTCTCTTTCCCTTCCCTCCTCTCTTTCTTTCCTGATCTCAAGGGTTAAGGGTGTTTAATCAGGATTTAGCAATACTGAGATCCCTGCGGGGTCAGGCTTCATGCAGCTCTACACAATGCTCTCTAGGTGCCCTCAGGGGCTTCTTTGAAGAGGGTCCACCAAGGGACAAGCCCACAGGATTTACTCAAAGAAACTTCAGGAAGGATTGTTAGAGTAGTGAAAACACACACACACACACACACACACACACACACACACACACACACAAAACTAAAAAGCCTCCTCTCCTCTGTGCTGTAATTTGATGGATGGTTTATCCGGGGCTTTCAGATGCAATAATAAATAAGCATTATACTTTGAAATGTCACCATTTTCTCAAAACAACTGATTGAACTTAAGAACATTTCCTTGTGTTTAGAATCTGGAATAAAGTGGCATCCAGTTTGGAAGCTGCGGCATGGAATGTGTTTGCAAAGAGTCGCTGCTTGACTTCAGCCCATGATGCATGTTTCTGGTGTTTGGATTGTTCCTTCAGTGCCCAGGGTTGCTGTGTAAATGAAGGTGATCACGATCTAAGTGGATAATGAGTAGGAGGAAAACAATTGAGCTGGCCTAGACAAGCAATGGATTAAGAGAAAGGATCTAACAGAGTCTGGAGACGCTTTGCCCTGAGGGTGAAGATGCTACAGGAAGCAGAGAGAAGTAACAGATAAAGTGCTTGGGAGAGAAAGGTGGCTCTTGGCATGGGACAGAGTGCTGGCCCTCTGGAGGAAGGATGCTCCCAGGAATAGGAGGCCTACATCCAGCTAGAGGCAGCCAATGTCTTCAGTGATTAGAATTGGTTAGAAAAACTAAAACTAGAAGCAAAATGTTAATTGCAAAAGCACTACTTCTCTTACAGGAAGGCATAAAAAAGTACCAGGTTTCTCTTCCCAGTATTTATTGAGCACCTACTATGTGTCAGATACTTTTCCAAGTACTCTGATGATCCTATGTTATTCTATCTTCACACTGGGGACTCTAGACCACAGATGGTATCATTATCCCTATTTTCTGATTGGAAAATGAGGACATGGAGGTAAATCACCCTCTCAGGATCATACAGCTAGTAAATTGGGGTCCGGGTGCAGCTGAAGAAGTCTGACTCCAGAACCTTCTTCGTCTTTACGCCTCCTAAATAGTCGGTTTGTGTGTTTCCACTTTGGGGAAAAAGATCTGGGCTAAGGGGCGAGATCAGATCCTTCACATCGCACATTTCCTCTGTGAATGCTTCCATTTCCAGGGCTCCTCCCGCGGAGCGCTGCACCCATTGGGTTGCACCTAAGAATTACCTAGTTAAAAGCACAGATTCCACTTTAGGAGACAGGACGGGGTGACTCTGCTGTGAGGCCTTGGGATCTGCATTCATCTGCAGGTGATTCTGAGCCGGGCTCAGGACTGCTGCTCTGACTCAAGCGGTGTGAGTTCTATCGGCCGAGCAACCCTCATTCCCTCGGTGGAAATTCTGGTCTGGAAATCACACACAGTGGACTCTTGCATTTTTTTACTTTGGGAAACAAAACAGAGTCCAGCCTCCAAGGCTTGTGCTGCTTCCAGAAGCACCATCTACACGGGGAAGTGGAAATGAGACAACCTGGGAAAGGAGCCCCGCATTCATGTTAGCCAGCGAGTCTCAGAGTCAGGCTGACAGCTCAGCTCTAATTGAAGGAGACCCAGGTACAAAGGGGAAACATCAGGACTCGAGGAAGGCTGGGTCTAAACTCAGCTAGGGAAGGTGTTCTCTGAAATGACAGCTGATAAGGTGACTGCCTTCCTTGACCTTCTCCAGCCCTTCCATTCGTGTCCTTCTCAGACACCTCGCTCAGCTCTCACCACGGCCAGAGTCTAAGGATTCTCTCTGGCCTCTACTCTATGGGGCCTGTATCTGGAAAGATCTACTTCCTCTCTCAAAGAAAGAAAGAAAAAATATGAATGGAAGACATTAGTTTGGTAGAACTTTGAAATCTGATAAGTATCTGATGCTGGCAAGAGGATGGTCCTATCGCACAGGGTCAGTGGGAGTGAGAATTTCAACCTTTTGTAAAAGTAAGCTACCTACGAAAATAAAAACTGCGTATGTTGGTATGCAACCGGGATATGTTGGTCCAGCAAAAGGGATTTTCGCTTTGGGGAATCCATCATGTAAAAATAAAAGCAAGAATGATTACTGCAATACTGTTTGTAAACAGACTGCATCGGTAGAGGACAGTTAGGTGGATCACAGAGCATCCTGCCTGGAGTCGCGTGCAAGAATCTGAGAGCTGAGTTCACATCCATACGCACTGATCTGGAGGGAAGTCCTTAAGATGTTGTTAAGATGAATGTAATATATAAAATTAGAAAAGGAAAAATGAAAATTTCCTATTTTATAAAAAGGAGAAATAGAGAATTTTCTGTTTTATAAAATAGAAAAGAAAAATCTTTGTCCAAGCACAGAGAAAGGCATAGAAGGAGATAATATCAAGCAGCTTATACTGATTCCCTCAAGTAGGCAGGATTGGAAAGAATTTGGGTGAATTATTAATTTTTTCTTTATGTTATGATGTGTGGGTTGATGGTTTCAGGTGCATATTTTACATTCATAATTAGAGACAGCAGCCCTGTGCACTCTGTCTGCGGTCCCAGCTGTGTTCTCCTGCCCTGCACACACTTTCCGCCCATTGCAACCCCAAGTCTGCCCCTCCCTTGCTCCTAGCACCCCACTCCCCACTTGGCTGTGACATCACCTCTCTTCTCCTGGTCCAACCTCAGCCTAATCTCAGCTCATTGCTCAGGCGGGAAATGCTCATTCTGAAGCAGGCGACTTCATTCGATGCAGTCATAGAATGGTGGGGAGAGTGGAAATGTTTGTTGGGGACCGCTGTGCTGGGCCCTGGTTGCCTGTCAGCACTACTGGATTAGGGGGGAACAATCTGTCACCATCCCTAGGTCTACCATTCAATGATTTGGGGCCACTTTGGCAAACGTGTATGTATTTTTTTCAGAACAATCATTTTTCTGACTATATGGACAAGCAAACCGGATATGTTACCAAGAACCTGCTGGCAACCCCGATCGTGATGGGCAAGGAGGTCCTTGCTGTGGTTATGGCAATTAACAAAGTAAATGCACCTGAATTTTCCAAACATGATGAAGAGGTAATACTAACCCTGGCCATCCGGCCTGAGGCTCTGGAAATTTATTCGCTGTACAATCAAAGGAAAGATGTAATGTGTTCTTCTCTGCCATCTGTAGGTCTTTTCCAAATACCTCAACTTTGTTGCTGTCGTCCTGAAGCTTCATCATACCAGCTACCTGTACAGTATTGAATCCCGAAGAAGCCAGGTAAAAGGAAGGTGACCTTAATCACTCCATGCTGTCCCGTTCTGACAAAGGGACCCAGAGGCCACAGCCCAGACCTCTCCTATCCCTGTGGGTTTTAAGCCATGTGGAGCAGATCCCCAAACTCCAGTCTCGGGTGTCCTTTCATGATCTCCCCCTCAATCCCTGCCCCCCCCCACCAGCCTTCCATCTGTGTGTACAACTGTCTATATCCTGGGTGGCCTTGGTTTCTCCATCTCTGAGATGGCGATGATAATTATAGTACCTACTTCACATGGTTGTTGTGGCTATTAAATAGTCATTAGCTCTCACATAAAGCTCTTAGCAGTTCCTGGGTCATAGTAAAGCCATTCATTTGAGGAAAAAAATCACTCCTCTGAAGTCTGTTGCTTCCATGAGGCAGAGGGATAAGGAACAGTATTGGAATCCGGGGTACCTGAGTCTGGGCCACTCTGTGGGCCTCAGTTTCCTCATTAGTACAATGCAGGAGTAGTGGTTGGGATGCAGGCCCCTTCCCATTGAGACTCTCAGGCAAGGTTACCTCTGACTAGCTCAGGATGCATGGACGGAGGTATGTGGTTTTTTCTCCACAAGAGCCATCAGGGGCCCATGGACCACCAGCGCTGGACCCTTTGCCCAGGGACTATCTCTGCATCCAATTTTAGGACACTTGCCCTTTGGAATCAAAACATTCGGACATGGGGACCAATCATGGCTTTTTCTCTTCATAAACCCACAGCCATGCAAAGATCGCCTCATCACCCCACCTAGAGAATCGGAACAGCTTGCTGGATGTACACATGTTCAAAAATAGAATTGCATTTTCTGGTGATATTATTCATTTTATTTGATGCGCCTCATGTGTTCTTTTGGCTAATGCTCTGTCTCTCCATAGTGTATTTTTGTTCTAACTGTTTTCTTTTGAATACCTGCTTTCAGATCCTTATGTGGTCAGCCAATAAAGTTTTTGAAGAACTCACAGATGTCGAGCGACAGTTTCACAAAGCGCTGTACACAGTTAGAGCATATCTGAACTGTGAACGGTACTCTATCGGACTGCTGGACATGACCAAGGAGAAGGTCCTTATTATTCCGTACATTTTGCCTCACCCAAAATCCCCTATAAAATGCCTGCCACATGAAATGTGAAACTCAAAAAAATGGATACATTATGTTAAATATTAGTCATTATATATCACATGAACAGCAATAGAATTGTGCATTTTGGAGCAAAAAGGATACAGGCTTGAATCTTGGCTTTTCTGCCTCTTAGCTGTGTCTTCGGCAAGTTGTTTTCTTTTGTAAATTAATTAATAAACATTAATTTTTAGAGCAGTTTTAGGTTTACAGAAAAATTGAGCAGAAAGTACAGAGTTCCTTCTTCCTTCCTCATCCCCTCCCCAGTTTCCCCAACTATTAGCATTTTACATTAGTGTGGTATGATGAGCCGATATTGATACATTATTATTCATTAAAGTCCATAGTTTACATTAGGGTTCACTCTTTGTGGTGTTCTATGGGTTCTGACAATTGCGTGGTGTCATATATCTGCTATTACCGTATCACACAGAATTGTTTCAGTGCCCTAAAAACCCTCTGTGCTCCACCTTTTCATCCCTCCCTCTCATCCTCCAAACTCCTGGTAGCCACTGACTTTTTTGCTGCCTGTATAGTTTTGCATCTTCTAGAATGTCATATAGTTGAATCATACAGCATGTAGCTTATTCAGACTGGCTTTTCACTTAGCAATACACATTTAAATTTCCTCCATGTCTTTTCATGGCTCTGTACCTCATTTCTTTTTATCACTAAATAATATTCCATTGTATAGCTGTTTGTTTATTCATTCACCTGTTGAAGGATATCTTGGTTGCTTCTAATTTCTGGCAATTATGAATAAAGCTGCTGTAAACATTGTGTGTAAGTTTTTGTATATACCTAAGTTTTCGACTCATTTGAGCAAATACCAAAGAGGGCAATTGCTGGATTGTATTGTAAGACCATGTTTATCTTTGTAAGAAGCCACCAGACTGTTTTCCAAAGTGACCATTTTGCATATCCACCAACAGTGAATGAAAGTTCCTGCTGCGCCACATCCTCGCCAGCAGTTGGTGATGTCAGTATTTTGGGTTTTAGCCATTTTAATAGGTGTGTAGTGGTATCTCGTTGTTTTAATTTGCAATTCCATAATGACACATGATGTTGAGCATCTTTTCATATGATTACTGGCTATTTGTATATCTTTAGTGAGATTTCTGTTCAGATCTTTTGCCCACTTTTTAACTGGGTTGTTTGTTTTCCTATTGTTCAATTTTAAGAGTTCTTTGTATTTTTTGCATACAAGTCCTCTATTGAGTATGTGTTTTGCAAATATTTTCTCCCATTCTATGACTTATTTTTTCATTCTCTTAATAGTGTCTTCTGTAGAGCAGAAGTTTTTAATTTTAATGAAGTCTAATTTTTGAATTTTTTTTTCATGAATTGTGCTTTTGGCGTTGTATCTAAAAACTCTTGTCAAACTTAAATTCATGGCTGGGTGTGGTGGCTCATGCCTGTAATTCCAGCACTTCAGGGGGTCAAGATGGGAGAATCACTTGAGCCCAGGAATTTGAGACCAGCCTGGGCAACATAGCAAGATCCCATCTCTACAAAAAATAATAGAATTAGGCAGGTGTGGTGGTACACTCCTGTAGTCATAGCTACTCCAGAGGCTGAGGCAGGAGAATTGCTTGAGCCCAGTTCAAGGCTGCAGTGAGCTATGATCACGACACTCCACTGTAGCCTGGGCAACAGAGCAAGATCCTGTCTCAAAAAACCAAACCAAAACACAAAAAAAACAACCCTCCCCTCAAGTTCATCCACATTTTCTCCTATGTCATCTTCTAGAATTTTTATAGGTTGTATTCTACATTTAGGTCTGTGTCTAGATTCACTGTCTCTTGCATGTGGATGTTCAGTTGTTCCAACACAATTTGTTGAAAAGACTATCCTTTGTCCATTGCCTTAGCTCCTTTGCCAAAGATCAGTTGATTGTATTTGTGTGGGTCTAATTCTGGGCTGTCAATTCTGTTGTATTGATTTATTTGTCTATTTTCCCATCAATACCGTACTGTTTTGATTACTGTAGCTTTTATAGTAAACCGATACTCAAGTAGTATCAGTTCTCTGACTTCATTCTTTTTTTCAGCAAGTCTTTTAACCTCCCTGATTCTCGGTTTCCTCATCTGTAAAATGAGGACATTTGTCTTATTAGTTGTGAGGATTAGAGCTTTACACACACACACACACACACATACAGTCTAGCACATAGTAGGTGCATGATAAATGATATTGTCATTATCAATTTGAGGTTGTGTATTCTGAAAAATTTTAAATTATTTTGAAGTAGAAATGATGAAATGCATAATATTATTCATAGTATAATGCTCATTTCTCATTTTGTTGAATTCTGTTGGAATCCTTCTAGTTCAATACATTAATAACTAATGATCCATATCATTCATATTCCTTACTATTCATGTGATTGGAAGTTATTTTTTCACAGTAATTGTTCTAAGTGGATAAACATAGGGCCAAGCATCAGGAGAGCTGGGTTCTAGGACTTTCTAGCTGAGTATATTTGGTCGGATTCCTTTGGCTGCAAGGAACATCAGACCCAGCTAAAAGTATCTTTAATGATATGATGGTTATTATCTCATTTAACAGGAAGTGTCAGGGTAGAACAATTCTAGCACTGGTTAATTCAGAGCTCAATACAGTCTTCAAAGTCCCATGTGCTTTCAACATTTCTTCTTGGCAAGGTCTCAGCTACCTGTTGCATGTTTGTGAGGTCTCCTCTTGCAGTGGCAAGATGGCTGTTGCAGCTCAGAGGATGGCACACAGACGTGACAAAATTGGGAGGCATTTTCTCCAAATGTCACTTTCATCACCTTTCATCTGAGGAACACCTTTCCCCAGTAGTCCCCCAGCAGGCTTCTTCTCCTCCTTCTTCACTGTCCAGCATGGGCCGCAGACCTGCCCTCAGACTGATCCAGGCACCTCACATAGACCACTCATGGGCTGTGCGGGGCCCATTTTCCCTGATGGGAAATCAAATCAAGTTCTGCCTACAACGAAGCGGGGAGAATGGATGTTGGGTGAGGCAACCAACACTGTCGGCCACTCCATGTGACCTTGGCCAAGGCTATTAATCGACCCAGATTTAATTTAACTGTGTGTAAAAGAGCCATTATACATTGAGTACTTTGATCTATGTGCCAGGACAGGTGTTTGCTATGTACTATTCATGTGATCCTCACAACAACTCTTTGGTATAAATGCTACTATTATCCCCATTTTATAGATGAAAAAAGATTAAGTGACTTGTTCATAGTCACAGACTCATAAGCAGTATTGCTGGGAATTATAGACATTTTCAGCACTAAAATTCGAGAACTACAGATTAACATAAAATGTACAAACACATAAAATTCATATAAGATCCAGTAGGTCATGAAACAGTTTGTTTAGTAATGTTTACATATACTTGCCTCCAGGAATTCTACGATGAGTGGCCAATCAAGCTTGGAGAAGCTGAGCCTTATAAAGGCCCAAAGACACCAGATGGCAGGGTGAGTGTGAACGCCTTCCTTGACGCCATCTGTGCACAGTGTCAGGTGCTAACACAAGAGCCTGCACGCACAGGGGAAAGAGCACTGGCTTGGGAAGGCCTGGGTTTTGGTCCTGTAACTTTCTGTGGGATTCTGGAATAGTAGAAAGCACAGGACAAGGCGTTGGAGGTTCAAGTTCCAGCTCTGCCCCAAGCCAGCTATGTGGCCCTTACCTTAACTCATTGCTTCACCTCTCCTTTTCCTTTTCTATAAAGCCAGGGCTTTGTAATAAGTGATTCTCAGCAGGGAGGGATGCATCAGAGCCACCTGTACAACTTTTTGAAGAGGCCTGAGCCCTTCCTCAGATATGTGGCATTGGAATCTCTAGGGAAGGATTGGATTAGGCTTACTTTTCCTCAACTGCAAGCTACGCAAGGGCAAGAACCCTGTTTGTTTTCCACGGAATCCCCCATACATAGGAAAGAGAGGTTAATGGGATGGCATGCGTCCAGGCCTCGGGTTTGTCGTCTGCCTCATGAAGCAGAGAGACTAGTTCTCAAGTCCCCTCCAGATTTGACGATGCATCCTCCCGTTTCTAAGGCACCTGTTCAGATAAGCCGGTGTTGGAAGGGCATCATGTGCTTGCTGTACACGATGTACAATTGACTGCAGTTGAGAAATTACACAATTTGTTCTAGTTATTAATGTCAGGTACTTTTGGACAGCAAAAGGGGATTAGATTAAAAAAAACCAAACAGATTAGCTTATGATTTGGTGGCCAAAGATTCCCCCCAAAATATATTCGAGGAAATTCAATTTTTTAAAAGCTAAATTTAATTCAGCCTTGTGCATGTAGATAAATAGCCGGTAATAGTTCTGATTTTATTACAAGCTTATAATCAAGACATGAATAGGTTGATAATTTATGTTATGAAAAATGTGGTTGGGAAATAAGGTACCATTTGTAAGAGTTTTAAAATACAAGTTCTTCAATAAAAAATGTTTTCTTTGGGAAATAATATCATTCTCCCGTTCTCTCTTAGGAAATCATCTTTTATAAAATCATTGATTACATTTTACATGGAAAAGAAGAGATCAAAGTGATTCCGTGAGTATGGTCACAAAGTAGCCTCAGGAGTTGCCATTTTATTTTTGCACATGGTGTATTTCTCTATACTGCAATGATTCTCTTCTTCCGATCTTCCCCAAGGACACCGCCTGCAGACCACTGGACACTCGTTAGTGGGTTGCCAACATATGTTGCTGAAAACGGATTTGTAAGTTATTGAATAAATTCAAATTTTAAATAATATTGCATGAAACTCTTATTAGCTAAGAGATAGGTTCAATTGTGAAAGCAAGAACGCACCAGGTAAGGGTGAGACGACTACTTCCTTCGGCACAGGACAAAGGGGAGAAGAATCTTGGCAGCTGAATGCAGGTTAATGGGAGACGTCTAAACTCTACATGAAAATATTTCATTAGCATGAGAAAAGATTCCTCCATCCCTCGACTTCTCATTCTGCAGCCACACAAATTTGAGATGTCCTTTGAAAATCAACGACTCTGATTCATGCTAGATTTAATTCTGTCTCAGTACCTTGGCTGATTTATTGAAGAATGAGAGAGAGAGAGAGGGAGAGAGGTGGGGTGTGGGACTTCTGAATATTGAGTTAAAAGCTTGGACCTCTAAGATCTTAACCCATCTATAAATATTTTCTAGAGGCCTCAAAGTATGAACTAAAACAGATGGAAAGGTCGGAAAAGAGAAATAAGCTTCTTTTTGTCTCTTCAAAACACACTAGAAGGATGCTCAACCCATCAAATAATGTAATTCATTCAAGTTAGATCATGAAAATAATGGATGGCACAAAAGATACCTTAAATTCTTAGGCTATATGCATTTATAAAAACTTTGAAGGATTTTCACGTTTTCTTTGTAAGAGTAGTGCAAAAATAATTGATGTGGTTCGACTACTTGTAGCACTTACATTGGGCTGAGGGGCTGGCAGTGTTGGGTGTGGTGGATGGGAGCCCACTCAGACCTTGTCAGACTGTTAGACTTTCAGGACTTTTGTGAGCAAGTTGTTAAGCTGTTGGCAGCTTGAAATCCTCCATGCTGGGATTATTTACACCGTGGAAATTGGCAACTGATACAAATCAGGGATTTACCCAACCACTGGCCAGGAGAGCTGATTTTCCCAGCACCTTCTTCCTGGAGATCACAGTTCTGGTTTCATCCCATGAATTTGAACAAATCACTTAACCTCTTTGGGCTTTCATTTCTTCATCTTTAAAAGAAAAACTTGAACTTAATCACTAAGGTCCCTTCTAGCTTTAAAATGCTGTGATTTTAAGTATGTAATGTAACTTTGATGGGAAGAAAGATACAGTCTTTTATTAAGACCCATTTGTGGATATGACTTTACATACAGATGATTCAAAATGACCCAAAATGGAACGATTTCTTGTCCTTATGGATGTGAGCAATAGGCTCTGAACGCCAGTAATTAGAACGATGTCTTACAGTGAGTCCTTACTTTGGTGTAGCTAAAAGGCTATCTGGCTTTTTCCTCCTGCTGTTTAGCAACCTTCTGCTAACCCAGATCCCACTGCAGGGAAAAAAGCAAAAACAAAACCAAGCAGCAATTCTAGCGCTGCTGCTCACACCTGCTCCAGCTGAACAGCCTCTCTGCTCAGCTTTCTCCTCTCCTGTCCTAAGGGCCAGCTGCTTTGAATTTGAAGGGGGTTCCTTAGAGCCTGGCAGAGTAGGAGGGAGCAGAGATGGTGCTGAAAGTCACCCAGTGACTTACTTAGCACAAGAAAAGCCAGCTTCAAGGAGTTGTTAGCAGATAGGCCCAGCCCAGGTCTGGAGGGAATAATTTGCCGGCGAGCTCTCAAGAGCTCAAGTTCCACGGAAGAATCCCTCACTCCCGATGCCTTCTTTCTTACTCTGTCTTGTGGGTTGAAATGGCTCCATCACACCATGTCTCAGAAGAACTTTTGTCTCCTCTTGCCTTTCAGATATGTAACATGCTGAACGCCCCTGCAGACGAGTACTTCACATTTCAGGTAACTGCGCCCTGAGCCAGGCCTCACCTCCCCCGCCCCCATCCCCAGAGCCTGTCCCATGCTGAGGCGTGGCCAGCAGGCACGCACAGGGCCCACGCCCCGCTCGTCCTGGCTGGGCTGGTGGCCACCAAGTAGCAGATCCTTCGGTGAAGGATAAGAGAGGAGGCGACAGAGGGGCCCGGCCACTCCTCCCTTCTCTCCCACTCCTGGCCATCCGGGGCGGCAGCAGCGCCTGGCACAGCAGCGGTGCTCAATAAACGTTCTTTGCCTGAGTGATTGGCTGGCTACATCCTGCCGCCTGAACTGCCATCTCGGAGTTTTTTCCAAGGCTTTCTCTGCAGCCTATTGCAACTGTTCTCAGGAAAAGGAAATATCTTATCGGGTCCGTAGAGCCTCCACTGCTGTTAGACTTGATTTATCCTTCCCCCTCCGCCAGGCAGAGACACCCTTCCTGAGAATCCGGGCCGCGGAGTGTTTGCTGCCCCTGCCGAACCTCTTCTCCCCGCCCATCTGGGCCTCCTGCTTGAAGCTGGTTGCAGGCCTGGGGGCTCATCCCTCCCCTTCCCAAGTTCATCCAGCCCACTGGAGGGGCCAGCCTGCGTCTCCACCTCCTCCTCCCTACCTGTCATCCCTGCCACCCCGACCCCCAGCTGACCGTTGGCGACAAACTGGCACTTGTTTCTGCAGCCTTTTCTGTTCTGCCTTCTGGCACTTGTTCTGTGTCCTGCCTTTAACAGACATCCCATTAGAGCCCAGTCTCAGTCCGGGATAGAGAGTGCCCTCCCTGGTGGGTACCGCTAGGGCCTTTCTGTCTCTCACACACACAGAGCCCGGTCCATGCCTGTTTGGAAAAGCCAGCCTCCTCAGGGTGTGAGCGGCGCACCCTTGGCCGCAGAACCGAACCATGCCCTGGGGAAGCCTGGGCGCACTCGCTTCGGTGCGAGCCTCTGTCTGCTCACCCCTTTGCTTACTGACGTGGAAAACATGCAAACACCCCATAGTTGCATTTGCCCTAGCTCCTTCCTCCTACTGGAGCCTACCGGTGACTGCGCTGTGCCCATTCCTGAGCCTGTATTTACAGCACTTGGATGCCAGGAAAGAGTGCACAGCTGGGAAAGAGGGCCGAGGACTTTATAAAGTGTCTGACCCCTAAGCAGGCATTGTCTACACAGAGGGTGGGCACGGAGCTAGCCCAGAAGAACCAAGGCTGCTCCCTGAGGTCGGAGGCCCTGTGCTTTCTCTCATGCCGCACTGTGGCTGCCACAGGGACAGCCACGAAAGTGCTCTGATCACCCTGGCAGAGAGAAGGTAGGGACCTCCCTAGGCCCTTGGGGAGCCCCCATTGTGGGGTAAACCTCCAGTCTACAGGGACACCCCAGTTCTCCAAGAAACATCGTGTGGTCCCCATGAAAATGTGCCCTCAGATCTCCGACTGTGGGCAGTGTGCCCCTCCAGTGGCTGCTGTGCTCTGAAACCCACTGTCGCATTTGTGCTGAGGCCACGCTCTCTGCGAGCTGCTCCCAGCCAATAACTGAGCGTGGCAGGGAGACCAAAGCAGCCCTTTCCTGGGAGACGGCCAACCTCCTCCAATAGGCAGCTTTGACCCTAGGAACCCCCACAACCCTGCAAACTGTCCTAGAACTGCAGGGAGCTCTAAGGTGCTTCCCCCAAGCCCCCCATCCCGCCCTCTCTCCTTAGCCGCGGTCAGGACTGCATCTCTGCCTGACAGCTCCCTTGGGCTCCCTCCCCTCGTCACCTCCCAGGCACTGCCTGTGCAGCCTCCCAGAGAGCAGACCCTCCCAAACCACCTCCTTTTGTACCCAGCCTTCCCATTCTCTACCTGCGCAGGCCCCACCCTTATTCTCACGATTCCCTTTTGCACCTAAGAAGTTTGACGGAAAAGCCAATGATATAAAAAGAGCTCCTGTCAGAGCAAGCTGCAAAGGCAGTGGTTCTCAGACTGTTCCTCCGGGGCAGGATGTATTAGTTTCCTGTTGCTGCTGTAACAAATGACCACTTAGTGGCTGAAAACAACATATGTGTCTTATTGTACCATTATGGGAGTCGGCATTCCAAAATGGGTCATATTGGGCTAAAATCAAGGTGTTGGCAGGACCGTGTACCTTTCTGGAGGCTCTAGGGTAGAATCCGCCTCCTGGCCTCTTCCAGCTTCTCGTGCTGCTTGCATGCCTTGGCTGGTGGCCCTCTCCATCTGCAGAGCCAGCAGCTGCATCACTCTGACCTTACGATTGTCATCATATCTCCTTCTCTGATTCTCCCTCCAACTTCTTTTCTACTTTTAAGGATCCTTATAATCACATTGGGTCTACCTGGAAAGTCCAGGATAATTTCCCTATCTTAAGATCGGCAGTTTAGCATCCTTAATTCCATCTGCTACTTTAATTCCCCTTTGCTGTGTACAGGAACATATCCACAGGTTCCAGGGATTAGGGTGTAGACATGTTTGGGGGGCCACGGTGTTCCTTGGACTAGACTAAGGGCTCTTCCCTTAACATCAATTAAAGTGATCTCAATTCACAGGAAAAAAAGTACATAGAATTTTCTCAGTTTTAAGTTTTTGTCCTACTAATTTTTCTTATATCTTGGGTTCCTTCTATCGCTTTTCTGTCAATAAGCTCTAATAGCAAAAAGCATGAATAGGAACTGGTAATAAATGAATATTTACTAAAAACCAGAGAAGCAGTGAGAAAATTTTGGAGGCTTTAAAAAATATACATGGGTACTTATGGTTGCAAAGTTATTCTGCACGTAGGATATATTCCCTGTTATTGATTTTTGTCCCTATTCTGTATGATGGTATAAGCACGTAAATATTTCTCAGTGTTTTCCAAGGATGCAGGCTTTGAGAACACCATGCACTATACCTTTTTTCGAAAGCTTTGACCGTTAGGACACATAAACTGAGGTTTGATTTCTCTACTTTTCACCCCAAGTATAAAAAGATTAGTAACACATGAGAAATGAGTTGTATTACCTGTTTACATCATAAACAATTGTTTACTGAACTCCCCTCACATGTTCAACATTGTTCCTTTGCTTATGTGAAATTTAACTTTATGAAATAGTCCCTGCTCTTTGACAAGTTTAGAAAATGGCCTCATAAACCAAAATCAACAATTCCAAAGCATTTAGAAAATATCCAAATGCAAAATCGTGTGGTCCAGGCTATAAGGGCTGTTAGAATTTCAAAAAAGAAAAGTTCCATATGGATTAGAAAAGTTAGAGAAGGGCTCATGGGAGAGGCGAGACTTAACACGGCCCTCTAAGGAGGACAAAAGAAGCGAAGGGAAGGCTTAAAGAACAAATACTGTGGGGTGTTGAGTGCTCGGCTATCTTTGCCTTTGCTCCATACTCTGCAGATTCTACGCTATGGTTCTTGTACTTCAGAGGGTGTCAGGATTACCTGGGGAGCGTATTTAAGATGCATGCCCAGAGACTAAGAAACAAGCTAAAAGAAATCTAATGCTTTGACCACACTTTGACACACACTCCTGAACTTTTGTGCTGCATTCGCTCACTGGACTGTAAACATCTGGAGGGTAGGACCTATGATTTATCTTTGTGCCTTCGGCAGCTGGCCCAGTTCCTGGCACATCATAGGGGATTGACAGATGTTTACTAAACTCAACGTAGAACAAAAGACTGTCTTGAGGGATCAGTCGGGAAAAGAGAAACCACAGTAGGTATTTTAATAGAGAGAATTTAACGTAAGGAATTAGCTAAATAAGCATTGGGAGACAGAAAAAGTGAAAAGGGAACAGTGAGGTAACACAGGATAAAAAGTACTTCCCGTCCCTCAGGCTGGGGGAACAAAGGAAAAAAGTTAGGGTTGTCAGAACACAGACACTTGGTTCTAGAACACCCCACTGGATATTGTATAGTACTTATAATGGCATGTATAGTCCATGTTCTGGAGCAAAGCGGAAATTGCACATCTAACACCCAAAGATTATTCTTTCTTTAAATTAAAAATAAACTAAGTGGTGGGTGGTTGGGTGGTGGCTCTAAAGGAGTGGTAGGAGAAGCCTTGCGGTGATGGAATAGCTCTGTATCTTGATTTTAATGGAGGTTGAAAATCTACACGAGGGATAAATTTGCATAGAACTCTATGTACACCCCCCACATACTCACAAATAAATGCATGTAAATCTAGTGAAGTCCAAATAAGCTCTGTGGATTGCATAATGTCTATTTCCTAGTTTTGATATTGTACTATGGTCACACAAGATAGTCCGAGACACACTATAGTTTTACAACTATAGCAACTATTGGGGAAACTGGGTGAAGGGTACATAGGACCTCTCTGTGCATTTCTCTGGCAATGTCTTGTGAATCTATAATAATTTCAAAATAAAAAGTTGTAAAAAAAATTACCTAGGTTCTCTTATTGTTTGTAGAAAGGACCCGTAGATGAAACTGGTTGGGTCATTAAAAATGTGTTGTCCCTGCCTATCGTCAACAAGAAAGAAGACATTGTGGGAGTTGCTACATTTTACAACAGGAAGGATGGAAAACCTTTTGATGAGCATGACGAACACATTACTGAGGTAAGTGCAATAATAGAATAATGGAGGCAAATGGAATTCACGAAATAACAGAGGATGCATAATTATTTGTTATTCTGGAATGATATTTTGAAAGGCAATTAAGACATGAGTACACACGTAGCTATAATCAGTATGTTGTTATTTTGCCATTTCTGTTTCCTGACTTCTACAAACTGTACCAGTCTTTACCAAAGGATAAAATTTAGGCTTAATTAAAATCTTTATAATAATAGGAATGTGGGAAAGAAGATTTCCGTCTCCTTTCTCTACCTCTTCTTTTCTATTCCCTCTTTCTTTTCTTACCCCCAGCCCTCTGTCTAATTTTTAGGTCGTGCTTGATTACACTGGTGTTTGCAATCCCTCTTTTCCACTAAAGTATTTGTGGTGCATGGAACACTTGGAAAAGCAAGAGCTCAGCCAATGTTATGGTCTGAGGCTGATTGTCTGAGGTGTGTTTTCTTATATTAAAATAAGGAACTGGGTTGTTGATGGTGAGAGATTGATATGAAAGCACGCAAATTGTTGCCTCCAAGTCAATTTTCCTTTAACTTTAGAGAATCTCAAAACACCTTTTATACTTTTCAGACTCTCACACAATTTCTTGGATGGTCTCTTTTAAATACTGACACCTATGAGAAAATGAATAAGCTAGAAAACAGAAAGGACATTGCTCAGGAAATGCTCATGAACCAGACCAAAGCCACTCCTGATGAAGTTATGTCTATTTTGGTAAGTGGGGAATTCAGTCCTGTGGACCTTAGGTGATATCTAACCATGGCTTCTGGAAGTCACCTAATTACCCAGAGGTCTGACTGGTGCCAATTAGGTTTAGTCCTGGGCTGAGAGGGAGACAGAGAAAGAGGGGTTGGAAGAAGACATGGATAGCCCAGTGTGCACAGACCCTTACTGGATGTACAGGGTGCTTGATTGGAATAGCACTTTGTTAAAACAGCTCCCAGGTCTGTAGGAGCTAGCAGTAGTGATGTCTGACAAGGAGAAAATATTTCTAGGAAAGGAAATGTGTATCAGTCAGCTACTGTCATGTAATGCTGCATAACAACAACCATAACATCTTAGTGGCATACAACGGTAAGCATCTCTCTCATTCATGCATGTGTGGGTCGACTAGGCTTTGATTGACCTTGGCTGGGCTTAATTCCAAGCTGTGAGTTGGTTTGCTCTATATGTCTCTCATCATTTCCTGGAAAAGCAGCTACCTGATAGATCTTCTCACAGTAATGACAGAAGTACAAGAGAGCAAGGCCGGCCTGCCGTGGTGGCTCACGCCTGTAATCCTAGCACTCTGGGAGACCAAGGCTGGCGGATCCTTTGAGCTCAGGAGTTCGAGACCAGCCTGAGCAAGAAAGAGACTCCCATCTCTACTAAAAATAGAAAGAAATTAGCTGGACAACTAAAAATATATAGAAAAAATTAGCCAGGCATGGTGGCACATGCCTGTAGTCCCAGCTACTCGGGAGGCTGAGGCAGGAGGATTGCTTGAGCCCAGGAGTTTGAGGTTGCTGTGAGCTAGGCTGATGCCATGGCACTCTAGCCCGGGCAACAGAGCAAGACTCTGTCTCAAAAAAAAAAAAGGAGAGCAAGCCCAATTGCATAAGCACACTTCAAGTCTTTGCTCCATCATATTCACAGAAATACTCATTGACGAAAGAAAGTCACATCACCAAGACCAACGTCATGGATGATGGGGGAGCGAGCGGATATTTGCTAACAGTGTTCTAATCACTACGAAATGAAGGGACAATGCCATGCACCCACTATTTCTATTTCGTGTATTTCCCTAGCTTTTAGAGTATATGTGTGTAGGTTTAATTTTGCTGGAGTGAGGTTCATTTGTTTTTGGTTTGGTTTGGTTTTTAGTTTTGCTGAGTGGTTCGAGAGTTAAGAGAAATGTCATATGAGACTTTGAGATGTTAAAGGTGAGAAAGTCTGGGAAGAATAAAGGAAATTGTCATAAGCTAATAGAAAAACAGATGTAGGCCACTCTTTTTTCTCTTTTCTTCTTTCTTTTTTTAAAAATGCAGCTACTGTTGCCTTTTGGGGGAATAAAAAACAATTATATCAAATTATTTCTTGGAAAAAACTCTTCATAATCAGATGCTATCAATCTTCTCTGTATCTAGAAGGCGTCTGTGTCATGGAACTAATTGCAGCATATTTTAAATATATCTTAACTGACTTTAATAGTAGAAAAATCAAATAGAAATCTTCATAGGAATTTCACACCTCAATTGCTTTCACATTTTAGAAATTTAAAGAGAAGTTAAATATAGATATAATTGAAGACTGTGAAGAAAAACAACTTGTCACGATTTTGGTAAGTGTTGTCCTTCTCTCCTTAATGCCTTTTTAATAAAATATATTTGGACATGCTTTCTTGTTTTTCAAGAAAGTGTTGTTTCCTCTTCCCCAACACCTTTTAATACTAAAAAGAAAGTTGATTTCTTCTAAAGATTGATCGTCTGATTCCCTGATGTTCTACATCTTTGTCCCCTGTAGTCTAATGCACACAGATAATTTAGAATCACAGCTAAACTAGGACATTGCACAAGAGACTTCAGGCACAGACTCCAGGGCTACCGTGGCCTTGTCGATTTTGATAGTTTTGGATTGCACCAGGGCCACCCCGGAGGACCTGGCAGAGCTGGAACATAAACCTCCCGGGCATGTTTAACATCGGAAAAGATGTCTTACTGTCTGTCTCTGTAGCTTCTCTTCCCGAGTCTGGAGGAATTCCATTTTTTCCGGTGTTGCCATTAGGCCAACTCTATCATTTCTGGTTGAAATTAACTTCTTTCCCACTTCCCCTGTTCTGTCTTTTGTTGTGTGGAGACAACTGTTAAACGCACTTAATAAGTTCTTAATTTCAGAGATTGTCTTTTTCAGTCCTAGAATGCACATTTTATTCTTTTCTTTAAGGTTCCAACTCCATGTTGAAACTTTCCATCATTTTATCTCTCTTGACTATCTTTCCCTCTATTTTAGAAAATGTATTGATCCTAATTATTTTAAAGTACCCATTTTGATTCCTGACGCACTTATAGATCTGGTTCTGCTATTTCACACTTAGATTTCAATCATTTGATCCTGGTTTTTTCATTAAAGACCAGATATTGTAGATAAAAACTTGTAGGGATTCTGAGTGATATTATCTTTCTGCAGAGAGGGCTAGATTTTCTTCTAGCAAATGAAGAGAGTTGGTTTTAGATTTTGTTAAGGATGATCTTTTGTGGTTTTGCCCTTACTACTAGGGTAGAGCCCTTCTTTCTAGAGTGTGGCTCTTCTGGGATTCCATGAAATCTTGGGATATTTATCATGACCCCTAGACCTTGAATTTCGGAGGCTTGACTTCCATCTGATTGAAATTGAAATATTATCACATTTAACTCCCTCATTGCTGCATCCTGTCTTCCACTGCCCCTTTCCAACCTGTGAGGTACGTGTTCTTTCTAGACTAAGACACATTGACCATCTTGCCATCTGCCTTCCCATCTTTTATGGGCTTTGTTCTCCTTCCTCAGCCCTTTGCTCTGCTGCCATAAAGCCATTAGCCTTTGACCCCTTTTTGAAGGCTCAGTTCCCACCCTCTATGTTTTCAGGCCACCCAGGGTCTCCCTTCTCCCATGTTCCTGGGCTCCTCCTCCAACCATGATTGTCTCAGCCTGGCCCGCAAGGTGATGCTTCCTTCTCCTCACCTGCCCTCAATGATAGGCAGCTTCTCATAAAACAAAACTTTAGTTGACATCCATGACCCTAGAAGTTCTCTAGTTCCCTATTTACAGGTAGAAGGACTTTGTGTTGCAGAAGCAGTAAAATAGGCAACGTACCAGTAAACTTACCCAAGAATAGCCTATTTTGAATGTAAAATCTACTCTGGGCTAATCCCAAATTACCGCTGCATAGAACTCAGGAACTTAAACAAATATTTCAGAGGAGTTCTTCAGAATGATCCTGGCATCATTTCTCAGCTCCATAATTATTTGTTCATCTCCACTTACCCTGATTCTTTCTCCAGGTGTGCATTTTAATTTTAGGTTCAGGGAAGGCTCATCCTCTTTTCGAGGCATAACGACAGCTCTGTGTCTCTGTGCTGAGAAGGTCTGGAGCAGCGATGCACAGACTCAGGCCAAGGAGGTGATGAAAGCCCTCCTTCTACCACTCTCCCGCTTTCCAGGACATTTCGGGTCATTTACGGGTGTCCTGCAGCTAATGTTCACCAGGTCATAAAAGATCTGCGAGGATTTCCTAGAAAAGTACCTCATCCATTCATCCTTTACCATATTTTTAATTCATTCAGTAATTATTGAGATATACTATAATACACGACACAGTGTTAGGTGCTGAGGATGAAAGATATTAATACTATGATCTGGTTCTTATCTGGTTCCAATAGCCCCCTGAGTATTAGGGAGACAAAAATAAAGCAATGCCACTGCCCTGCATGGACTTGCTCCCAGGGCAAGAGCACCAGGGCCCGGGGAGCCAAGGGCCTGTTTCCACTCGCAGAAGATGACGTAATCACGGAGTAGGTAGCCAGGGCACTGAGGCTCATCGCGGCACTGAGCGTTGTCTTAGGGAAACCAAGGCAGCTGGGTGTGGCTGGAGTCTCATGAGCAGAGAGAAGCAGCTGCCGGGCCTGGCATAGAGGCAGGACAAGACCATGGCCAGCCTGGCACACTGGGACCCCCAAAGTCACCTGATCAGATGCTCCTGGGGATCCCTCTGGGAGCAGACCGAGCAAGCCAGGCTGCAGGCAGGAGGCTGGGAGTGGGGCCACTTTACAGCCAGGTGGGCGGCGGCAGCTTCCTCCTCCACCCCATCGGACCTCAGCTGTGAGGCTCCTGCAAAGAGGAGAAAATCAGCCCTGGGGAGCCAGAGTTCCTACTTATTAGACCACTAAAAATATTTTATTTTAATCAATTTCTCTGTATCACAGACTTAAAAACTGTTGTTCTTCAAAACCTGTGATTTCTGTATCAGCGTGTTCTTTTATTGGCTCGCCTGGGACTGCAAATGTGGCTTGGGAGTCATAATTCTGAGAACTTCTTACTTTGTGTCCTGCTAAGAGGCACATTGACACTTTAGTGTGACTGCTTCCGCAATGCATGCAAAAATATTTTCCTGTTTTGTCTTTACATAACACTCTGAGAACTGTAGGGCAGAGGCAACCTCCAGCAGGGGCAGTGACTGTGCCTGCTTCATTCATCCCTAACACCCAGAACACGTACAGATACCAGTACGTATCTGTGAATGAATGAAAACAGAAGGTCCCACCTGGACCAGGGATCGAGGGTTTGGAGAGAGAGCACACGAAGGCACAGGGTGGCAGAGGACCTAGGAGGACCCCAGGGGAAATGCAGGAGGAGAGGAAGGGTTTTGCAAGGTGTCCCTGTGGGCCATGAATGGAATCCCCTCTGATTTTCTTTGAAAATGTCAGTGGAATTGTGGTTGCTTTTTAATTAAAATATCAAAGACATAAGTTTTATCATTATTGTCCCATTTCACAGAACACTGAGGCTTGTTCAGGTGTGGGCACGTATCTAATTAGAACCCAAAACTGAACGCTGGTCTCCTGGCACCAAGCCATTGTTTTGCAGGAAAAACCACCTCTGCCTGGAGTGACCAGCTTGAGAGTGGTGTGGGGCGGGGTTGCCCTGGGAGGGCTGTGCTCACTGGAACCCTGCTGGGGAGAGGGCAAGCTTGCCAGGGTCAGCGCAGGCTTGAGGCCAGCAGACCAGAAACCATCATTTTGCTCCAAACAGCGATATACCATTTGGTGTGGAAAATTCTGTAGAGCATGAACCGTCTGTCCCTTGGGAAACCTTAAACTTAGTGAGGGAAGTGACCTGTCTTTTCCTTCTTCTGTGCCCTTCTCAGAACAGTATTAATGACAGGTTACACCCTCAGTGAACACCCGCTGAACTGAATCTCTCTTGCCGGTCCATCGGCGAGACCTAGCCGGTGCTAACTCCTGCCTCTTGGAGTTATCACACACTCCCCTCCAGAATCTCTCCCGATTTGATTTCCCCAGCCCGTCCTTGGGCATTCAGTTTCCTCCTCAGTACTGAGCACTAAACCCTATGCTTTCTTATTACTCTAAGCTCTCACCTTTCACCGGTCTATATTTTATAATCACTTCAAAAAATTAAGTTCCTTAAGGGCAAGATCCGTATTTTTACTTCTGAAGTTGTGTCAGTGCTCATGTGCTTGGCTCATTGTTTTTTCGCATACTCCTAAATCCTAACCAGATGTGGATTAAATGAAACGTCTGCAAGTATGCCTATACACAGCAAGTGAACCTATGCAACGAAACGTTTGTTCATTCAACAAACATTTCCCGAGCACCTTTGTGGGACAGGCCCTGCAGTTTCTGCGATGTGATAGCATATCCTTGGATCTGACCTTGTGGAGATCACAGTCCAGTGGGAAACTATCACGGAGCATATAAAGAAAATACGGAGAATTGAATTAAGCAGTTGCCTACTGTTTACTGAATATTTCTTGAATAGGAAAAAAGAAATTGAGTATTGAAAATGAGCAAGGCTGTTGTAACTAAATAATTTATTTTGCATCACGGAAAGAAAATGGTCATTGGAGTTGGATTTGGCATGGACTGGGATTTTCATTACTTAAAAAGTTTTTAATACAGCTGAGACTCAGTCTCGCCACCTGCAAAATGGGGATAATTGTGTACGTCTGTTGTGAGGGTAATCTACGCAAACTGCTTTTCACATAGCAGCTCCATGAATTGCACCTGGTATTTTTTTAAACATAATTTTGTTTTACGCCCAAAGTTTGATATGGGAGCGTAAAGGGAAAAGAAACGAATGCAATCTGAAACGATTCATCCTTATTTCAACAGAAAGAGGACTTGCCAGACCCGAAGGCAGCAGAGCTGTATGAATTCCGCTTCAGTGACTTCCCCCTCACAGAGCACGGGTTGATTAAGTGTGGCCTGCGACTGTTCTTTGAAATAAATGTGGTGGAGAAATTCAAAGTGCCCGTGGAGGTCAGACAGTATTTAATTTAAAATAGCGTGTGATTCTGTTGCTCTACGTCACTTGTGTTTCCTGTGGTTCAAAAGATTGACTCCGTTTGAATTTGAAATTATTATTAACTTTATGAATACACCCGCTTAAACCCTGTAAACAGGACCAACACATCCTTTTAGATAAGATTGTCACAGACCTTCTAACCTTTAGATTCGATTCCAAAGTCTGAATGGTGCTGTCTTCTTTGGGAACAGGTCCTCACCAGATGGATGTACACCGTGAGCAAAGGGTACCGCTCTGTCACGTACCATAACTGGCGGCACGGGTTCAACGTGGGGCAGACCATGTTTACTTTGCTGATGGTAGGTGCAGAGCGCCGTACCTCATTACACACCCGCAAACTTCCCACTCCGCATGGTGAGAAACGGATATGCCCATCATTTTAGATCAGTGATTTTTGAAAATTCGTGGGCACAACCCCCTGCCCCTTGCAGATAATCCCTGGGAACGTGGGTGTCCCTGAGCACTTGGCTGGATTCACTCAGACACTCACACGCTTCCCTTCTTACAGGAAAATCCAGTCACCTGCTAGGTTTTGTGATCGCCCAGAATGCCGCAATGCTCACAACAAATAAAGCCAACTTGCTCTAAAAACCATGTGGGTCCATCCTCCATTGCAGGCAGGTCTTGCTGCACTTGCTGTAGAGGTGTATGAATCATATACATATTTTATTTTAGACAGGAAGACTAAAGAAATACTACACGGATCTTGAAGCCTTTGCCATGCTTGCTGCTGCTTTCTGTCATGACATTGACCACAGAGGCACCAATAACTTGTACCAGATGAAGTAAGTGAACACATGTGCAATGTCGACACGTGCTGGTGGATGTTTGGAGGTGCCTGGAGTGAGAAGAAAGCTTTCCCCTGTCCCTTGGCCCTGCAGTCCCCAACCCCTGGGCCACAGACTGGTACTGGTCCAGGGCCTGCGAGGCACTGGGCCGCACAGCAGGAGGTGAGCAGCCGGAGCTAGCAAAGCTTCATCTGCATGTACAGCTGCTCCCGTCACTCACATCACCGCATAAGCTCCGCGTCCTGTCAGATCAGCGGGGACATTAGATTCTCACAGGGGTGCGAACCCTACCGTAAACTGCGCATGCGAGGGATCTAGGCTGTGTGCTCCTTGTGAGACTCTAATGCCTGATGATCTGCGGTGGAGCTGAGGCGGTGATGCTAGTGCTGGGGAGCGGCTGCAAATACAGATTGTCATTAGCAGAGAGGTTTGACTGCACGATAAATATAATGCCCTGAATCATCCCCAAACCATGCCCTGCATTCCCAGTCTGTGGAAAAATTGTCTTCCATGAAACCAGTCCCTGGTGCCAAAAAGTTTGGGGATCCCACTGCCTTAGCCCAGTGAATTCCTCTTGGTCACGTCTGGGAATCTCAGAGCTGTTCTCCAACCCCTCCTGAGCTTCCGCCCTCATGGTAACGTCTGCTCTTTCTCCCCCGAGTGCTCGGGCGCCCCTTCCCTTTCTGCTTCCATCTCCAAATGCACCTCTGCCTCATTCGTATATGCCTTTAGTCTTTCTCCTTTCAACTTTGTTTCATCAGAGTACTGAATTCATGTATCCAAGTGCATTAATCTTAGGCTCACGCTTGTATACACCCGTGAACTCTCCCCAGCTCAAGCTGGAGAGCGCTGCTCTGGGGCTCACTGCGCTTCACTTCCCTGGTGCTCTCCTTAGCTGATTTTCCATCTTAGCATCAGTGCTTCCTCTCTCGCTCCAAGAAAGAAGTGCAATATAAAGGTACAGGCTCTGGGATCAGACAGATTTGGATTCACTGGGTTCATAAGTTACTTAAACTTTCTAAGCCTTGATTTCCTCATCTGGAAAATAGTAATTATAATAACAGTACCCAGCGCTTAAGGTCATTGTAAAGATTAAATGAGATCATATATTTAAAGCCCTCGGTTCATGCAGGCTCTTAGCATTTAATAAATATTAGGTATTATTATTATAACTGTTATTATTATGCCATTGGCACTCTTCAAAATTCACCGGCAATGCTCACAGCCAGCCCATCTCCTTGAAAATGGTTTTTGAGGTATTCAATCTGCCTCAGCCACGCTTCATCCTCATTTCTGACACACCACCTACCCCTCTCCACAGGCAGTGAAGTGCTTTACAGAGAACAGGCTTTGGAGCCTGGGTTTGTGGGGACCAACTACTTCCTGGTTGAGAGATGTTGGGCAAGTCACTTAATCTTTTTGAGATTGAGTTTCTTTGCTATGAAATGGATATATCTACCTCTCAAAGATTGTGCTGAGCATCAAATGAAATCATGTATGTGAAACCTACCCGGATGCTTGAGAAAAATGTATTCAGTGAATGAAAAGCACCTTGTAAGCAGTGACTGCCCACCTTCAGCTATTCTTGCCTGTTAAGCTTTGTCTTAGAAAGAGGATTGCCACCCAGGCTTTGGGCGAGGGACGTCTTCATCTCGAGAGGTTCCAGCCCACGCTGGACATTGTATCCTCTTGAGCACAAGTCCCTTGACAGTCATCAAAGTTCTCTTCCTCCTTCCTGATCAGTAGTGTGTTAGCCAGTTCAGTTACAAAGGAACAAACATTTGTCGAATACCTTCTGTGTGCTAGAGACCAAGCTAAGAGATACCCATTGCCCTGTTTAACCCTTGCAGCAGCCCATGGTGAGGAAACAGTTCAAAAGAATGAAGTCCTTACATTAATGGTGATTTTCATCTTGGTTTCTGGAAATTTTTTTTTTTTGAGGCAAGATCTTGCTCAAAAGATCACCTGGACTAGAGTGCAGTGGTGTCTTCATAGCTCACTGCAACCTCAAACTCCTGGGCTCAAGCAATCCTCCTGCCCCAGCCTCCTGAGTAGCTGGGACTACAGGCATGTGCCACCATGCCCGGCTAATTTTTCTGTTATATTTTTAGTAGAGACAGGATCTCACTCTTGCTCAGGCTGGTCTTAAACTCCTGCTAGGATTACAGGTGTGAGCCACTGCTCCTGACCTGGAAATTCTTGGTGATACTTTCTGTGCAGATTACCTATGGGCTTCCACAGGTTTGCTGTATGTTTCATGTCATTGTCCACCACTACGAGCCCCAGGGAGCTTAAAGATTTTAGCTATAAGGGATGAACCAAACTTCCTAGTTTAAATAAGTCAATCATGTATACATTCAACAAATTAGTGTTTTCAAAAACAGCACATTCTCATCTTCTAAATCGAAAAAAATTTTCCCAATATGTTACTTTTGACCATTGCACAGATACTGGGTGGGGAAGGAGAGGGGAGACATTTAAAAAATCCTGAGACAATGAAGATTCTGTATCGTACGGATTTACGTGTCGTGTTCAGACAGCTGAGATTGTGGCGTGTCCTTTCCTCCTAGATCCACGTCTCCGTTAGCCAGGCTCCACGGCTCTTCCATTTTGGAGAGGCACCACCTGGAGTACAGCAAGACTCTGCTGCAGGATGAGGTATGGGAGCCTCTCTCCAGGGCGCCTCACAAGTCCTGCCCCAAAGCGCTAGCCCGCAGAAAGTGCTGGAAAAAGGGTGGCCCTGAGTTACGGCGGTTGACAACGTATCCCTTTATGAAGTCAATTGATAGAAATTGTTATGTTGGAGTAGTTTTTGAATCACCAAGTTGAAGTAGCTGAGGCAGGTGAAAAGAGCCATGGGAAGTTGTAGAATCTCTGCGGGTCTATGGGGAAAGCAGGGGGAAAAGCTTCCGGTGGGTGTGAAGGGCTCTGTGAACCCTAAAGCGTGTATAGATGGAAAGGGGGAAGGAGGCCACATGGCCACTGAGTTTCTTATTCACTCAGGGGCCATACGCTGTAGGGCACACCTTTGAGAAAGCCAGGCCTCGGTAGTGGAGGTAGGCATGGATCAGGACGTAAGGCAGAATCGGACAACTGCCATCAGACAGGCACTGAGTGATGCTCTGAGAGTTCCAAAAGGAGAAAGCACGTTCGCATCAGGACTGCAGCAGGGATTGGGGCAGGGGACGGGATCAGAGACGGCTTTACACAGGGGCGGCTTTGAGCCCCTTGAATTCACTGTGATTTGCACGGATCGTGCACTACCAGCCTCCCACGAGGGGTAGTCACGCTTCTCCCCTGTATCAATTTTATTTAAGGGATATATAGGCATGTGGAAAAATTGTAGATGTAATCTAATCACACTTTCTTAAGAAAGGTCCAAACCAAAAATGATTAAAATGAGGCATTGTTAGATTGAGGGGAACACTGTCTTCTCACAGGCAGAGAACTTATTTAGAATCACATGCTTGTTGGATAAATGAGCCCTCTGGAGAGCAGGGTTTTCTCAGTTTCCATAATAATTTTTTATTAAAAGCTCAAGTAAGGAATATATAGGAATATGGGCAAGAGAGAATACTAAATTCTTCTAGGCAATGAAAAGACGGTGCAAATAAGCAAAGCAGGAAAATCTTGCCACACGAAAACTGTTTGAGTGGCTCTAACAACCTGTGATTGATGCAGTGCCCAACATCATTGCCGTCCTAAAGCTGCTGTGGCATTTCTGATTCTGCAATGCTCTTGGAGAAGCACTAACCTGGTGTGACTCTAGATGGTGGTTCTCAGACATGGGTACCCAGACCGACCGCTTCAGAGTCATCAATTTCACGGGGCAGGGCAGGCTGGGTAGGAAAAGCACAGATCCCAAGCCCCATTCCCCACTTACTGACCAGGCTTTCTGGAGTTGGGGCTTGAGAATCTGCATTTTGAATCAGACCTCTATTAATTCTGATGCACGGGATCTCTCCCTGCAGCAGAATTCATAGCATAGATAATATGTGTTCTTACAACTAAAAGGAGTAGAGCTGAAAGTAATTCAAAGTAAGCAATTATAAGAGTAAATTGTTTTTACCTAATTTGTTCTGAGTCTTTGTTTTCCTGGCTGGGAAAATCTTTGGTTTCTGAGCAAGAATTTTCTGCACATCCCGCTGTTTATATGATACCACAATGAGGTAGTGTCAAATAGAATGGATCACTAAATCATACATTTACTTACTATAGCAAAATACATTTTAAAAACTACAACCAAATATTTAAATGCTTAACATTGGAAGACTCCTATTACCTTAAGTGTTTTTCCCTCCAGGATTTGATGGTTTACAATGGAGTTATGGTTTTCCATCTTAATTTTTTTTATGTTATTTACTTTGCAGTCTGAACTGGCTTTGATGGCTATATAAAGACTTATTATACTTTCTAGAAAGGAATATTGCATCTCAGTAATCCATGCCATCTTTTCAAGGACCTCTCTACAATACTATTCGACCTGCTAATTGCAGACGTTTAAAGCCTTGTCAATAGAGTCGCTAGGCAATGCAGTCACACAGAGCTTGTTTATGAGCAGTCAAATTGAACGGTTTAAAAAAAAGAAAATAAAATGTTTAGCCATTAGACATTCTTTTTATATTTTGGGGAGAAAATGTAGTTCTCTTATTTTTTTTAATTCTATAAAGAAAATATACAGATTAGAAATTTTAATTTTTTTAAATAAGAGAAAACTTTGGGATTTATCCAGTAATTTTGGCATTTGTGGGCATGACTCAGACATTTTGTTTTTCATATGCCTGAAAGCTTTGAACTGAAATTCCAACCTTTTCCTAAGACTTTGAAAACTGAAATGTCCTTAGATCCCAACAGAGGTGGATTCACTGCTTTGAGGAACAGAATTGCCTATCTTCTAAACCAGACAGAAATCAATTCTTTAACCTGAATGAATAGGTGGAAACCTTGAGAGCCAAATGTGTAGGCATATACATTTTAATACTAGAATTTATTGTAGAAATGACAATTGCTCAGCGTAAATAACAGAATCCTGTTATTATTCAGAACATCTCTTTACAAAGTGTACGATCATTTTATTTCTACTTTTCCATACCAACCCCATCAGCCCGTCCCATTTTATACAGAGAAGTAGTGAAGAAGAAATTAAATACCTTGCGTACAGCCAAGAGCAAGGCAAGAACATGCCGACAATATTCTCGTGTGGGTGTCGCAGGCGCCACGGTGAAGATTAGAACAGCCTGTGCTTTCTCTGGCCTCAGCTTGCCTGACAGCCCCAATCAGAATGCATTAAAGCCATTTCTACCTGTTTCAGTGTGCCGCATGGAATTCATATTGTATTCCCATTTTAATAGTCAGGAGAGAATAAAAATAGACTTTTTCTGTGAGCCAGTCGAAACAGCTGAGCCAGTTGGGTCCCAGCCGGGCCAAGGCTGGTAAACAGGCCCCCTCTCTTGCTCTGGTGCACCTGTCTCTACGTAATGTTTTCAACACAATGCTCGGGAAAACAAATGGACTATTACGTACTCATATATGTTTTATAAATTAATGACTTGATAGTTGTAACAATGACATATGCCCACTATAAAAAAACAAACAATAGGGAAAATTTCAAAGACAAATTAAAAAAGAAAAATCATTTTAAATCTTACCACCCAGAAGTAGATATTTATTAACATTCGATGAGCTTCATTAGCTTCATTGTAGTCACCCTGTGAATCCATTCATACGGGCAGCTAGAGAGAAATAATTTTTGAAAAATGAACTCATACTACCCAACCTGTTTTTGTAAGTCAGAGTTATGGTTTCTTTTTTCTTTTTTTTTTTTTTTTGAGACAGTATCACTCTGTTGCCCGGGCTAGAGTGCCGTGGCATCAGCCTAGCTCACAGCAACCTCAAACTCCTGGGCTCAAGTGATCCTTCTGCCTCAGCCTCCCGAGTAGCTGGGACTAAAGGCATGAGCCACCATGCCTGGCTAAGTTTTTCTATATATTTTTAGTTGTCCAGCTAATTTCTTTCTATTTTTAGTAGAGACGGGGGTCTTGCTCTTGCTCAGGCTGGTCTAAGCTCAAATGATCCTCCAGCCTTGGCTTCCCAGAGTGCTAGGATTACAGGCATGAGCCGCTGCGTCCGGCCTCAGAGTTATGTTTTGTAATCATCACTGTTAAGTATCTGATATGTAAAATAAACAGCAACTCTTGAGAGTGTACAATTCCATGTGCTTTTACCATTTTATACACCTGGGAAACCACTACCACAATCAAGAAACAAAACATGTCTATCACCTGGAGGAGTGTTCACATCCCTTGCCGGTGCGTCCCTCTCTCGGATCCCAGCCCTAGGCAACCACTGAAACGTTTTCAGTTGCTATGGATTAGTTTGCATTTTCTGGGTTTTATATAAGTGCAGTCACACCATAAGTGATCTTTTGTGCTGGCTTTTTTCATGCAGAAAAATAATTTTGAGATTTCTCCACATCGTTGTGTGTATCAGTGATTCATTCCTTTTTCACTGCTGAGTAGAATTCCATTTATCTTAAATAGAAGGTATTAAATTTAATTTTACTTGAATTTAGCAGAGGCACATTTTTGAAATGGAAGGAATTGCAGAACTTCACATAATTGTGTCTTTATCACAAGAGAGGTTTAAAGAGCCCTCTGAATAACACATAACTGAAAAATTACAAAAAGCTATAGCTGAGCGTTACAATGTTTGACATCTTTAAACTAAATGTGCTAACTTTACAGTATCTATTAATGCCCTGCTATGAAATATGAGACAATTAGCATATTTATGCCTTTTCCCACATCTCCACCTGTTTTATAAGCCATTTATTATCATTAGTATTTTTTTACTATTATCGATATTTATAAAATTTACATTTTGCTCTGTAATTTCCGCTATTGTTTCTTTTTTTGCCTGCTGTGTAGTCAATATCTGAAGACTATTGTTTATTCTTAATTCAACTTATAAATGAATTCGATACTTATTGACCTTTTGCATTTCTATATGAATTTTAGAACCAGCTTGTCAATTAACAAACATACACAAACTTGTTGGTGTTTTGGTTAGAACTGCACTGCATCTGCAGGCTATTTTGTGTTCCTGTGGTCTATTTACGCAGAGCTTTCGAAGATTACTCATCCCCGGTGGAGCCAGCGTCTGCTAAAGAACAGGGCGGGGGAAGGGCAGGAGTGAGCTGGGGGAATCTCAGCTTCCAGTTTGTTATCTCAAACACTCCACTCACCACTTCTATTTCTTTCATCCCGGAAACACACCTCTCATTTTGGTTTCCCTGATGTTGCCAGGCTCTCTGTGTTGGGATCTGGCCACTGCCGTCTGCCTGTCCCTCCCTTACTTCCTGTTACCTATGGCAATTTCTTCCACCTAGGAGACCTACTAGCAGGAGTCAGGACAAAGGGACATCAGCATAGCTTCTTCATCAGCTCCTTCTCTGCTGTTGGGTGGTGTCAAACTAAGCCTTGGAGGGACATCGTTTTTCTCCTATGTGCTGTTCCCATCCTGGGACCTCTTGCTCTAATTAAAGGATCAGTGGGTCTGCTTTTACATACTAAACAAACTAACTAACTAAAAAGCCCCAACTTTTTGTGTGTATGTTTAAGCCTCACTTTGTTCCAAAAATAATTTAATGGAGCTTCCAAAAATACGTACAACATTAAAGAAAAAGACAAGGGCTAATGGAAAAATAAGAAAAATGAGATGGAGCATAGTAAAGGAGATACATACCCAAAATGTATGCAATAACATACAAACGTCTATCAGACATAGGACACAAATTTGATCAAGAGCATTTTTAGCAACTAATGCAAAAACTGAAACAGGATTTTTAATATGAATCTATTTTCTTAAGAAGAAACCAATTAGAAGCTCTTTAAGTACCTCAGGTGTGAAAGGAAGAAAAGAGAAAATATAAAAGAATGTATAAATTAAAGAATTTTTAAATTAGGAGACTTGTACATGTTTTGTACAATGAGTGAGCAGAGAAAGACATGAATAAAATTCAGGTATGTTGAGCTATATACTAAGGTAGCAGTATGGAAAAGTTGAACATAAACTCTTTTTCTTAATTATATCAATCTAAAAAAAAATCCAGTAAGAAATTGATTTTGATTCAGATCCTCTTTCTTTTTGTTTATTGTTATCTGGAGTGTTCAACGGCCATCTATTCATTCCATCAATTTAAAAAGGTTAACTATAGTTGTTACGATGAACTCAGTATTTTAACAAAATGCGTCATAGTTTTCCTTTCCATTTCCTTCCTTCTATCCCAGAAGATGTTATAAAAAGATGACTTAAGTGAAGATTTATATAATGCATGGTATAGTGTCTAAAATTTGAGTTCTCATCCAGTTATTGCGTTCTAATATTTCAATCTCCTGAAATGACCAAGAGCTAAATTTGGTCTTGGGTTTGCAATTCTATTTTAACCCGGAGCGAGCCTCAAGACTTCACGTAACAATAACAATGATACAACAATAAATTTTATAGCAATTTGCAATTTTAAAATGTATTCCCAGTTATTATTTCATTTGATTCAACACTCCACAAATATTTATTGAGCATAGACTAATTGCTAGGTAGTTAGGCAGGGCAGCTGTTATTATCCCCATCTGAGAAAACAAATACGGATGTCAAGTGAAGTGTCCAGGATTTTATAACTGCCAAAGTGGGGAAGCCAGGAACTGAACCTGGGTTCTGTGTTGAGAGGTAGTGTTGTACAGAGATCAAGAGCGCAGACTCTGTAGCCAGGCTGCATTGGTTTAGATACCACTTCTGCCACATTCTAGCTGTTTAGCCTTGAGCAAGTTATATAACCTCTCTGTGCTGTGGTTTGGTGTGACGCGATTGAAGAGTATTCCTAAAGCACTTAGACCCTGGTAGGTAGTAAGAGCTAAGTGTTTGCTGTTATTATTTGACATTCGGCCAAGTACTCTTTTCTACATATTGCTACCTCTATCTCTATACAGGTTCATAGACTATCTGCTCTTTCTTTCCAGTGAAATTTTTCTCTATTTTGTAACTGTCAACTTCATTTGGCAAAATAAAATATGAATATCTGTCCTTTGGCCTGACTAAAAAGGTCTATTTAGAGCATCAAAGCTTTAAAAAACCACCCCTACCTTTTTACTCTCGTTTTCTAGAACACTATGAAATGAAGCTGTTCCCTGTGTGAAGAAATTAATGAGAAACTGTTTGAAGAAAGGTCTAATTAAGTCTTCGTAAAATAGAATTGCAAGAAAACCTTTTAGGGATAACATGGAAGGATCTCATTACATGTTCCTACATATACATGAGTATAGCACAGCTTGCAGTTTCCGACAGACCAATGGTTTCTGTGATCACTCTAAAATTACCTGGTAGATAATGCAACATGTCTAACAGTTGGACATCTCCCAGAAATTCTTTATTAAAGCTCCTCAATTAATATATGCACCTTTTTAAGTTATTGGGTTTTTTGTTTGTTTTTCTTCTGGGTTTTTTTGCCAACCATATTGCTATTTTTTAATGGTCCTGGAAGAAAACTCTTATTTACTCCAAAAACTTAAACATGAATTACATAAATATTTGCTAACAGTATCTATTTTTATAGTTTAAATTAAATTATTTCTTACTCAAAGTACAGTAGAAGGGTGCACTTAGTCCACAAGATAAAAATCGAAAGCAAAAACAGTGTTGGAAGACCTAGATTCTCTTCTTGTTAAGCATAGCTTGGTTTGTTTGTTCAATCAAAGGCCAATTAATGATTGTACTTTATTGTGAATTTTCATCTTACAGAGTTTAAACATCTTCCAGAACCTAAATAAGCGGCAGTTTGAAACTGTTATTCATTTGTTTGAAGTTGCAATCATAGCAACTGACCTGGCTTTATACTTCAAGTAAGTACGTGACACTGCCTGACAGAATGCCTGCCTTTGCACTCTGGGTGGTACCATGAATTATCTGTTGTGTTCAAGTTAAATGGAATTTATTCACACACATTTGTGCGCACGTGTGTGCATGCAATCGTGCTTTCCTTTGCTTTCCTTTTGGATTATTGATTAGAATACCCCTAAGGTATATGCCTGACAGTGAATTTACAAGACATCTGGAAATATATTTTTGAAATGTAAGCTCGTAATATTAAGCAGTTATCTGAAGAAGTTCGAACTGAAGAATATGCAGTCAAGTTTGCGCATTGCCAGAAGAGTAACACCAAGAGATCTCTCAGGTGGCTTTTCGTACTGGAGAATTCACCATGGTCCAGAATCTGGTATTTAGTGTTCCAAGCTCAGAAATTTGATTCTGTCAAAGTCTGGTAGCTGAACAATTTTGGCGATACTGACGGACATTAACCAAATTTACAAAACTTAGTTATATACAGCAGAGTGCCAGCCTATTTACAATAATATTGCCAAGGAGACCAGATACGCCAAGTATCTGTGTATTTTCTTGTAAGTGAACTATAAAGTTGCTTGGTGAAAATGAATTAGAACAAGATCAATAGTTTTAGGATCCAAATATTCAGTGACTTGGGTTGTCAAATTATGCCTTTCTGATCCTTCTTGGTTAAAAACTTAATAAATAGTTCAAACATGAAGACAAATTCTTAGAATAACTTAATGGATATCCAGATATCCGTAGTCCATGTTTAACACATGCTAACTTTTGCCATATTTGCCTCAGATTTTGTTTTTTAAGGAAAGAAAATTAGTGATGCAATTAAGGCATTCCACCTCTACTCTGCCATGAAAATTTCCCTTCACCCTCAAAGACATCACCATCTGATGTGGATATGTATTCATCTTTTCCATGTGTTTTTATATATTGTTGTTAAGTATGTTCTAAAATTTTCCATAAATGGTATCATACTGTCTGTATATATCTTCCTGCAACTTACTTTATTCACACATTATGTTTTAAAGATTTACCATTGATGCCGGGCGCGGTGGCTCACGCCTGTAATCCTAGCACTCTGGGAGGCCGAGGCGGGAGAATTGCTTGAGCTCAGGAGTTTGAGACCAGCCTGAGCAAGAGCCAGACCCTGCCTCTACTAAAAATAGAAAGAAATTAGCCAAAACAACTAAAAATAGAAAAAAATAAGCTGGCGCAGGCCTGTAGTCTCAGCTACTCAGGAGACTGAGGCAGGAGGATTGCTCGAGCCCAGGAGTTTGAGGTTGCTGTGAGCTAGGCTGATGCCACAGCACTCTAGTCCGGGCAGGAAAGTGCGACTCTGTCTCAAAAAAAAAAAAAAAAAAAAAAGATTTACCATTGATGACAAATGATGTGGTCCAATGATGTATTTTAATTGTACAGAGTATATAGACATATCATAATTAATTTACCCATTCTTCTATTCATGAACATTTAGATCATTTCTAATTTTTCATCGTCTATAATGCTACATTGTATGTCCTTGTACACATATGAGAATTTCTCTAAGGTATATATTCCTAGAAATGGAAATACTGTAGGTTTGCATATCTTCAATTTTATGCCACCTTGCATAACTGCACTCTGAAGTAGTTGTGCCAATTTACACTCACACCCACAGTGTACATGAGTTCCTGTTATCCCATATCTGGAACACTCTTGAGCTGAGCATGTTTACAATTTATTTTCCTAATCTAAACCAGCCATGATGGCTCACACCTGTAATCCCAGCATTTTAGGAGGCTGAGGTGGGGGAAATTGTGTGAGGCCACGAGTTTGAGACCAGCCTGGACACCATAGTGAGATCCCATCTCTACAAAAAATTTTTAAAAATTAGCTGGGTGTGGTGGCGCTTGCCTATAGTCTTAGCTACTTGGGAGGCTGAGGTGGGAGGATTGCTTGAGCCCAGGAGTTCTAGGCTGCAGTGAGCTATGACAGTACCACTGCACTCCAGCCTAGGTGAGACCCTGACTCAAAAATAAATAAATACAATAAAATTTATTTTGCTAATCTAATGAGGGTGAGATGGTATCCTATTATCAAATTTGTATTTTCCTGATTAGCAATGAGATCCAGCATCCATATATACAATATTTTGAGTTCTTTTTTTTTTTAATTACATGTGTTGTCATATCTTATCACAGTCTGTGGTCTTTATGTTTATGTTATGGTCTCTTTTCTCATATGTAACTTTTAGTTTTAATGTACTTAAATGTACCTGCTTTTTTTCCCCTCTATGGTTTGTGATTTTTCTGTCTTAAGCCCTTTCTATGCCAAAGTTACAGAGTCATTCTCTGTCCTCTTATCCCCTGGCCTTGTAGATTCTGCAGGGCAGACATCCCTATGCAAAGTGGGAACACGAAATCTGAAAAGCGTGTATTTAAGACACTTCCTCTCTGCTTTTATATGCTAATATTGTTGCACAGCTGTATCTTTTCTAGGAAGAGAACGATGTTTCAAAAAATCGTTGATGCCTGTGAACAAATGGAGACTGAAGAACAGGCCATCAAATACGTAACCATTGATCCAACCAAAAAAGAGATTATCATGTAGGTAGTTGAAACTTTGTTTCTTTTGGCAAAAATAACTTATTGTGTCTTTCTTTCTGTTTTAACACCTTCTGTTTTCTTCCTAAGGGCCATGATGATGACGGCATGTGACTTGTCTGCTATAACCAAGCCCTGGGAGGTGCAAAGTCAGGCAAGTCCAGTTACGTTTTCGTTTCTGTCACACTCTCGGGTACTGTCTAGGTCCCATGTAAAGCCCACATAAAGATCTCTGGAAAAATCAGAATACTATTCTGATAAATTACAAACATTAGTTAGACCACAGGTCATTTGATCAGGCCCTAGAATAAGGCAAATAGAGGAAACGTGGGGATGAAAATGCTTTCTTGAAAGAATTCCTTATCATTGAATGGGCTATAAAAATTTATATAAAATTATTCAAGGCATGTCTGAGTTTTTAAATAGAGAAGATTAGTCAGGACACGACCAGGATAAATCACTAGTGTTTTCCTCTGTAAAGGGTGGTTTTGTTCCTGCGATCTCTACTTCAGTGTGCTGTCAATGCTAAGAAGGCGCTGACCGTGGGTTCGTGCTGGAGGTTGCCTTCCACAGAAGCTCCCGCCCCACCGTGGGGGCGCACTAGTGTGCCGCTTGCTTTCTTACTAATTGGGTGAAAGAACCTTCTCCTTTTCCTTCAGTAACTTCTAGAGAAAACTCTAAGCAGAAGAGGCCAGAAATAACTGGGTTCAACTATAATATAAATGTGCGTTGTACCTATAAAGATAGAATAATTGGAACCCATTGCAGGGGAGGAAAAACATTTTTTCCTCATTTATCTTGGGTTCATGGCTGAAACCCCTGTAACACAAGGCACATTAGCAAGAGAAAAGCATACAAGTTTATCTAAGTTTTATGTGACACGGGAGCCTTCCTAAGGAAATGAAGACTCTAAGGAATAATCTTGTGGATTTTTGTGCTGGGTTTGATGAAGAAGTGGATAGTGATGGAGAAATGGCCACAAATAGCCACTCCACAGCGTAACAACCTTCTAAACTCCCCATTGCCAGAGGTTTTAAATCCTTTTTTTTTTAAGTCCATTTTTCTCCCACAAAACTTGTACAAAGATCACTTTATATATATATATATATTTTTTTTTTTTTTTGGGACAGAGTCTCGCTCTGTTGCTCGGGCTAGATAGTGCCGTGGCATCAGCCTAGCTCACAGCAACCTCAAACTCCTGGGCTCGAGAGATCCTCCTGCCTCAGCCTCCCGAGTAGCTGGAACTACAGGCATGCACCACCATGCCCGGCTAATTTTTTCTATATATTTTTAGTTGTCCAATTAATTTCTTTCTATTTTTAGTAGAGACGGGGTCTCCCTCTTGCTCAGGCTGGTTTCGAACTCCTGAACTCAAACAATCCGCCCACCTCGGCCTCCCAGAGAGCTGGGATTACAGGCGTGAGCCACCACGCCCAGCCTAGATCACTTTATATTCATAAGAGGAAGAAGCAAAGCTACTTTAGCTTTATCTCTCTCGGCCTCTCTCTTGGGCCCCTAGTGCACTCGGAGGAAGTCGCGGCTCCAGGAATAAAAATGGCTGGCCTGAGCAATCAAGTTCAAGTTTCCAGCAAAGTCTGCACAGCCTGTTACTGCCTGTCCTTAACTCTCACTCCCAGGATCATTTCCCACCGCTCTCTCCCAGGGTCGCCTCACACTCTAAGCTCCTACTCATGTAACCTCTGGACATTCAATTTTATCTCTGCACATAATCTTCCCCTCCTCTTAACCTGGAAAACTACTCTTTATTCTTGATGATAAAGCATCAGCACAACCTCCCTCCTTTAGGAAACTTGCCTTTACTCCCCTCTCCTTCATCCACAGCACTAATATTATTATTACAGCACTTATCACATCGTTTACATGACTGTCTTCAATAGACTGTGAACATTTTAGAGAAAAAGGCTGCATCTTAGTCCTCTTGGCAAACCTGGCTCATGCCAATGCAAGGCAGGTGTTCAATGAACTTGATAGACATTGGATTTTTTTTAATGATAAAATTAGCCCTTGAATACAATCATACTGTAGTCAAGTAAAGTTATGTGCTAATCTGTGTGTGTGCGTGTATCTATACACGATATATGATACACAGATATACACAGATAAATGCTAGATGCTAACAGACAAGCAGGACAAAGGAGGACTTGGGAAGTGTTAGAGCTTGCAGCATAATGTTTAAACATCCAGAAAAAGTCTAGAACATTGAAGTAGGAAGGAAAAGTTCCCCTTTCCAATTTCAATGTAATCTGTAAATGACGTATTTTTAAAACGTAAGTACATACGGCTTGATGACAGCTCAAGCATTGACTATAAACTCTATTCCTAAATGTCACTTGTGCTAATAAAATGCAAGTTCTCTACTAATAAGTGGATTTAGTGAACCAAGCCTTTCTCATTCGCAGGTGGCACTTCTGGTTGCAAATGAATTTTGGGAACAAGGAGATCTGGAGAGAACAGTGCTGCAGCAACAACCTATTGTAAAGACCTTGACATAAAAATGCCTTCTTTGTTAAAATTATTGGTACAAATCAGTCTATTTTGTTCACTCAGTCTTAGAAACCTATCTTAAAAGGATTTATTTCTCTTTCTAGCCTATGATGGACAGAAACAAAAAAGACGAACTACCTAAACTTCAAGTTGGATTCATTGATTTTGTTTGTACTTTTGTATATAAGGTAAGTAAACAAATTATTCGAACGAAATATGTAAACATTTGGATGAGAAGTTTTCTTTCAAACTATAACTAAAATAAAAAAGTCACCCACATGGAAAGCCATTAGAGGTGTCATTGTTTCTCCAAAACAGTTTGAGGTTTTATGCTGATCTCATTCAGGGGTGGAGTAAATGGTGAGAGAACTCAGGTGAGCAAATTGAAGACTTAGTCAGTGCCTGTCTTTTCCCCAAGCTTCCAAGGCACCCAGCAGCTCTGAGCACGGTTAACAATTCCTTATAGCTCCTCCTCCGCATATGAAAGATACTGAAAATCAACTGCATGATTTCCGTAGTTTCTGACCTCAAATTCTCTCTAGGAGTTCTCGCGGTTTCACAAAGAAATCACGCCTATGCTGAACGGTCTCGAGAATAACAGGGTGGAATGGAAAACCCTCGCTGATGAGTATGATGCAAAGATGAAGGTAATTGAAGAGGAGGTAAAAAAGCAGGAAGAAGGAAACATGATCAAAAAAGGTTAGATGGAATCTGTTTTTGCTCCCTATAAAGCAGCTGGAAGTCAGGCTGAGCTTAATATCACATGGCAGAGGCAGAAAGAGTTAACGCAAATAGGAAACCCACTCTGCCGTGCAGATTGGTAATTATAAGAAGTTGACTACTGGTTTTCAGTTTTTTTTCCCCAAAACAAGATCTTATGTATCACTCCAGATAGAATTGACTGGTCCAGCTGAAGTAGAGGTTGGAGGTAGGTTTCTTCTTTCCTCTAGAAAGTGGCTCCTGAGGCACTTCTGAAGAACACTGATTATTTTAGGCATACCATGAGAACCATAGAATCAGTGAGGGCAAGGTTAGGTGAGAAAACAGTTTTAGTCCCGACATCATGCATCAGCTGTGAGACTCTGGGCAACTTGCTTAAACACTCTTGAGCTTACCACTCTGAGCTTAATATTCTTCTTTATGTATTGAGAAGGTTTCACAGATCTTCAACTTAAGGAAGCCCTACATGTAAGGTGAAGCTGGACAGCTGAAGGGGGTGACTTAAAGGACACTCCAAGATCCGTTTTCCTGTCTCCCAAATGCCTCCACACGGTGCTAATTTTTCTGGCATGAAATTTCTACTTCTAAAGTCACTCTATGAGGTTTAACATTGTTTTTAGAAAGCCTCTCTCAAAATGCTCAGGATCAACTATTTGTTCATCTAATGACCCAAATGTCACCTTGAAAGTGGAATGCTAATTTCTGTCTTGAAAGTTTAGGACTCTAAAGGTTTTATAAGGAATTATTATTGTTCAACAAAGAAATAATGTCTGTGGAAAGGCTTTGAAGATGATACAGTCCTTTTAGATGGTTCTATTGTGTTTAGTGGTATTTTGAACAATTCATAGAGGGAGAAAGCATTTTTCTTAACAAAGTTAAGGATGTCCTTCAACAGAATAGAAACAGGATTTTCTGACTTCTTGAATTCATTCATTTATGTATCTATTGGGTATCCATTCTGTACAAGGCCCAGAGATAGGAAGGCCATGGGGCAAGATGGGGTCCCTATCTTGAGGAAGTTACCATCTGGTGGGGGGAGCTAGACATTAAACAGTCACTATCAACCAGGTGTGGGGGCTCACGCCTATAATCCTAGCACTTTGAGAAGCCAAGGTGAGAAGATTGAGGCCAGGAGTTCAAGACTAGCCTGGACAAAATGGCCAGACCCCGTCTCTACAAATAAACTTAAAAAGTTAGCTGGGTGTGGTGGCGTGCATCTGTAGTCCCAGCTACTTGGGAGGCTGAGGCAGGAGGATCACTTGAGCCCAGGAGCTTGAGGCTGCAGTGACCTATGATCAGGCAATTGCACTCCTGCCTGGGCAACAGAGCAAAACTCTGCCTCAAGAAAAAAAAAAATTAAATAAACAATACACAATTGATGATCTACCTGAGAGCTTCAGAGAAAACACAGGTGTGTATGTGGGGCATGGGGAAGGCTTTTCTGAAGAAGAATGCTTTATGCTAAAGTCTTAAGACAGTAAGCATTGGCTAAGAACAGAAAGAGGGGTGGGGGAAAAAGGGAAAGGCAGAATATGGACAAAGGCTTGAAGTGTAAATGAGCTTGGTACAATTGAAGAATTTAAAGGCTGGTGTAGCTGGAATCTGGGGAGAAAGGCTGGCAAAGTACCAGGCGAAGCGGTAATGCAGACAGCTGTCAGCGCATTGCCTTGATGGCCTAGCTAAGGATTTCAGCCTTTCGAAGTCATGAGAAGGACTGAAACAGCAAAGCGGTAAGATCTAATTTGCATTTCACAAAGATATTCATAAGTGACTTTTACTGAGCATGTGAAAAGCAAGGGTATTTCTTTGTACTATTAAGTTTAACATTTATCTCAATTTTATGATGAAGAGACTATCAGGTCCTTTAAGTGGCTCCTGATATTTTCTTTTAGGATCCAGTATATTGGATTTGGATCTTCTATACTTTATTTGTATAAAAATTTAATTCTCAATTTTTTTCCTACTACACGGAGAATTTGCTGTGGAATAAACACATTATTTTATATTCCCAGGCATCGAGCTTTGTGTATCAAGTTCAGATTCCCACATTGCATAGTCTCAGACACGGAGATGTTAATTGGCTAACCATTTATCTATTTTTTAAATGGACCCATTTTGAATATGAATTCAAGTTTTAAAATGATCACATCCTCAGTATTTACTTAGGTTAAAATTATTAATTAGACTACAAAGTTGACCCTAACATCATGGGAGTGTTAGAATAAGAACACTAGGTATCCACTGACTCCTAATGATATTGCTTTTCTTGATTTTAGCAGCTGCTGAAGATTCAGGAGGCGGTGGTGATGACAAAAAGTCCAAAACATGTTTAATGTTATAATATAATCCAACCGGTCTAAATTTCAAATGTCATTTTACTTCTGAAGAAAACCAGAAAACATTCGAAAGAACTTCAGCAAATTTCATTCAGCAAACCATCAAGTAACAGTAAGAGGATCTTCAGAAAAACTACCCTGTGACTATCAAGAAAATATATATTGCTAGCCTGAAAACCATGAAGGCAAAATGAAGTTCAACGAAGTGCAAAATAAGACAAAAATAGGTACATTTTGGTGCCAACTTAATTTTTAAAAAATGCAATCCTGAAACTACTCACAAATTCTTTTTAAAAAGTTATTAATTGTATTTATTTGTTAAGGCTGCCATAATAAAGTACCGCAAATTGGATGGCTTAATTAACATAAATTTATTTTCTCACAATTCTGGAGGCTAGAAGTTCAAGATCAAGAAGTCAGCAGGGTTGGTTTCTTCTGAGGCCTCTCTGCTTGATTTGCGGAAAGGCATCCTCTCCCTGTGTTGTTGCATGGGGTCGTCCCTGTGTGTGTGTGTCTGTGTTCTAATCTCTTTTTCTTATAAGGACACCACTATTGGATTAGGGCCCACCCGTGTGACTTCTTTTTAATCTTAATTACGTACTTAACAGCCTTCTCTCCAAATACATTCACATTCTGAGGTCCTGGGGATTAGGACTTCAACACGTGCACTGCCTGGGTGGGTGGGTGTGTGTGCACAGTATGGCCCATAACATTTGTAACTGTGATTCATACCTCAAACCACTTCCAGAACTAAAAATCTCTCAACAACATGTCTTACTACAAGAGTAAACACAGTATAGAATGTACAATGTATGTAAATATAAGAAAACAAAGAAAAAAGGATGTCAAATGCTATCCCATCTGAAATGCTTATCTTTTTCTTCTATTTTTTATCCTTGATTATGGATTGATGAAGACCATACCATTTGTTGACAGTTTATTAAAACTATGTCTTTGTCTTGTGCTCCCCCTTCAAAGTCTGAAATCAATCATTTTACAAGTAACTAAGAATATTTTTTAATGTTCAGAACTATTCTTCTTATTGAAAGAATGATTGATTTATGAGACACTAACTGGATAACCCTAATGGAAGTTAAATCAGTTAAATATTATGCATCATAAAGAAGATGTGATCTGATTATATAAGAATTTCATTATCAAAAGCAGTTTGGAACGAGTTCAACTGAGATTACTTTTTAAAAATGATTAATAGATCTACCAAGCTTCTAAACATTGAACTGTCAAGAGCAACTAAGGATAATCAACTATTTCTACTACATGGTATACGTCTGTCTGGATATCAGAGAAATTTAAGATTTCTTCCTTTAGTTATCTATATTTATGGACAAATTTAGAAAACAGAATAATAATAGTTATATCATATATATTGCCATAGGTTCTTTTGTCAAAAGATACGTAAATTATAATGAATTCTATCAAATATCTATGAACCTCAAATATGTTTTATAACAGAGAATGTTCAACTTTAAGCAGCCAAGAAATAAATCACCATTTGTTATATTTTTACAAGTAAGGTACTCAGAATCATCAGATTGCTTCTCTCAGATTAGAACATAAAGTTCATAAGGAAGGATTTTTGTCTTTTTTGTCTGCACCTAGAGTAGTGCCTGGCACAAAGTAGGCACTCAGTAAATATGAATATTTTGAATAAATGTAACCACAAATAGGTATAAATAAGGAATGACTGAATGTCATACATATACTCAAATGAGTGTTATTAAAGTCATCACCTTTGGTAAGTGATGCATGCACTCCCTCATTTCCATTGCTTAAAATAATTTTGAAATTCCACATTTAGGATCACTACTAATTCTGGACCCCAAAATATCAGTCAGCTCAAACAACTTTTCCTCCTCAGTGATCGGAAATTGAATTGAGGGTAGAGAGGTCCCACCACTGAAGGTCTGCCAAATATATGAACTTTGCCTAAGAGCCAAGTATAAGAAAGCATAACTTAGGCCGGGCGCGGTGGCTCACGCCTGTAATCCTAGCTCTCTGGGAGGCCGAGGCGGGCGGATTGTTTGAGCTCAGGAGTTTGAAACCAGCCTGAGTAAGAGCGAGACCCCGTCTCTACTAAAATTAGAAAGAAATTAATCGGACAACTAAAAATATATAGAAAAAATTTGCCTATAGTCCCAGCTACTCGGGAGGCTGAGGCAGGAGGATCACTTGAGCCCAGGAGTTTGAGGTTGCTGTGAGCTAGGATGACGCCACGGCACTCTAGCCCGGGCAACACAGTGAGACTCTGTCTCAAAAAAAAAAAAA
>CAUYSK010005519.1:0-10836 GCA_963575035.1 Avahi laniger | reverse complement strand
GGGCATAGTGGCGCATGCCTGTAGTCCCAGCTACTCGGGAGGCTGAGGCAGAAGGATTACTCGAGCCCAGGAGTTTGAGGTTGCTGTGAGCTAGGCTGACACCACGGCACTCATTGTAGCCCGGACAGCAAAGGGAGATTCTGTCTTAAAAAAAAAAAAAGGGTGGAAACAATCTAAATGTCTATGAGCTGACAATGATATAAACAAAATGTGGTATATCCATACAATGGAATATTATTTGGCCATAAAAAGGGATGAAATACTGATACATGCTGCAACATGGATGAACCATGAAACATGGTAAGTGAAAGAAGTCGGCCACAGAAGACAACGTATAAGATTCCATTCATAAAAAATGTCCAAAACGGAAATCTAGAAGCAGAAATTAGTGGTTGCTTTGGGTTGGGAGTGCAGTATAGGGGGGTGATAGGTAAAGGGTACAGATTTCTTTGTGAGGTGATGAAAATGTTTTAAAATTGTGGTGATGCTTGCACATATCTGAATAAACGAAATATCATGGAATTGTGTACTTTAAATGGGTGAATGGTATGTGAATTATATCTCAATAAAGGTGTTTTTTAAAACAAATAGGGAAACCCAAAGACAAGAGGGGAACCAAAACAAGGACTCCAGAGCAAACTGAAGGCCCTGACACCTACCCCTACAACAGACATTAAACGCAGCCATACAAACGCAAAATCTCACACTGAAGTCCTATTTACTTCAGTTCCTGCTTCTCAATGTATCATGTCTCGTTTTCAACAACAACAAAAAATTGCAAGACATGCTAAGGCAAGAAAAGACAACCAGAAGAGACAAAGCAAGCTTTAGTAGCAGATTTAAACATGGCAAAGATTTTGGAATTATCAGAGCAGATATCTAATGTAACTATTATTAACATGCTAGGGGCTCTGGAGGAAAAAGTGGACAGCATGCAAGAACAGAAGGATGATGTGAAAGGAGATTGAAAATCTAAGAACCAAAAGGAAATGCTAAAAATCAAAAACATTGTAACAGAAATGAGAAATACCTCTGATGGGCTTACCAGTAGACTGGAAATGGCTGAGGAAAGAATCCGTGAGCTTGAAGATAAAACAACAGAAACTTCCCAAACTGAAACGCAATGAGAAAAATATAATGGAAAGGACACAACCATATCTAAGAACTGCGGGGCAATTACAAAACATATAACATGCATAATGGGAATATCAGAAGGAGAATAAAGAAGAAGAAATAAGTAATGATGACTGAAAGTTTTCCAAAATTAACGTCAGACACCAAACCACAGACCTCTGTTCTAAGATACCAGCACTATACGTGAAGTGTTAGTTGAAAGTGAACTTAGATTAGTGTAAATGTAAACTGCCAACCCTAGGGACACCACTAAAAATATTTTACGAACAAGTATAATTGATAGTCTAAGAGTAGAGTGAAAATAGAATTTTATAATATGCTCAACTAAATACAGAGAAGGCAGAAAAAGAAGGGAAGATTTAAAAAGAAAGAATGAGAGTAACAAGTAGAAATTAGCTATACATATGGTAGATACTAATCCAGCTGTACAATCACTTTAAATTTTAATGGACTAAATACACTAATTAAAAGAAACTGAGAGGGTAGATAAGAAAAAAATGAAACCCAACTATATGTTACCTACAAGAAACCCACTTCAAATATAAAGACAGACAGATTAACGGGTAGAATCACCTCACACACAGTAGCCTTTAAGATGGCTACTATTAAAAAAAAAACAAAACAGAAAATACCAAGTGTTGGCAAAGATATGGAAAAATTGGAATCCTTTTGCACAGCTTTTGGGAATTTGAAATTGTGTTAGCCATTGTGGAAAACAGTATGGCCATCCCTCTAAAAAATAAAAATAGAATTGTCATATGATCCAGCAATTCCACTTCTGGGTATATATCCAAAAGAATTGAAAGCAGAGTCTCAAAAATACTTGCACACCCGGTTTATAGCGTTATTCGCAATAGCCAACAGATGGAAACAACCCAAATGCCCGTCAACAGATGAATGAATAAACAAACTGCATATACATACAATGGAATATGATTTGGCTTTTTAAAAAGGAAATTCTGACACATCTACAACATGAATGAATCTTTAGGACATTATGCTAATAATGTGAATATTAAAATAAGCCAATCATAAAAAGACAAATACTGTATGATTCCACCTATATGAGGTTTCTGGAGTAGTCAAATTCATAGAAACAGAATGAATAATAGAATGGTGGCTGCCAGGGTATACAGGGGAGGGAAGGCAGAGAGTTAGTGCTCAACGGAGACAGGGTTTCAGTTTTGCAACACGAAAAAATTTTGCGGTTCCATTGTAGGGCAATGTGAATATACTTAACATTCCTGAACTGTATGCTTAGAAATGGTTAAGACAGTAAATTTGATGTTTTTTACTTCAATTAAAAATTAAAAAATAAAGGAATGGAGAAAGATATACCATGTTAACATAAAGCAGAAGAATATTGGAGTAGCTGTATTAATTTCAGACAAGGCAGAATTCATAACAAAATTATTCGGAATAATGAGGGGCATTATATAATATTAATGGGGCCAATTCTCCATGAAGACAACAATTCTTAATTTGTATGCATCTAACAACATATCATCTCAATGCCTCTTCTGCACGTGAGGCAAAAACTGACAGACAAAGCTAACCTGTAGTGAGAGGCTTCAACACGTATCTGTCAGTAATTAATGGATCTAACAGGCAGAAAATCCATAAGAATTTAGCTGAACTGAACAACACCCAACAGAATAAACATACTTCTCAAGGTGACATGGAACATTGACCAAGACCAACCATATTATGGGCCATAATACAGATCTCAACAAACTTAAAACAATAGAAATCATACAAAATATGATACAAAGATACAAAGTTCTCAGACCACAATGGGATTAAACTAGAAATCAATTAATGAGAAGATAGCTGGAAAATTCCAAGATATTTAGAGATTAAACACATTTATAAATAACATATGGGTCAAAGAAATCTCAAGAGAAATTTTAAAATATTTTGAGGAAATGAAAATACAACTACTTGTGGGATGTAGTAAAAGCAGCACCTCAGAGAAAATTATAGTTGTTTTTTTTGTTTTTTTGGGGGGGGGTTATTTTTTGAGACAGGGTTTTACTCTCACGCTTGCTAGAGTGCTGTGGCATCATCATAGCTCACTGCAACCTCCATTTCCTGGGCTTGAGTGATCGTCCTGCCTCAGCCTCTCTAGTAGCTGGGACTACAGGCACGTGCCACCACGCCCAGCTAATTATTCTATTTTTTGTAGAGACAGGGTCTCGCTCTTGCTCAGGCCAGTCTCAAACTCCTGAGGTCAAGCCATCCTCCCGCCTTGGCCTCCCAGAGTGCTCGGGTTACAGATGTGAGCCACCGTACCCAGCCAAATTTATAGTATTGAATGCAAATATTACTCATGAAGATATAAAAATCAAAAGCCTAAATTTCCGCTTTAGGAAGCTAGAGAAAGAGGAACATAAAACTAATGCTAACAGGAGAAAAATAACCAAAATTAGAGCAAAAATCATTGACATTGCTAACAGGAAAATGATAAGAGAGTATCAATGAAACCAAAAGTAGATTCTTTGAAAAGATCAATAAAATTGATAAACTTTTAACCAGGCTGACAAAAAAAAAAAGAAGATGAGGCCGGGCACGGTGGCTCATGCCTGTAATCCTTGCTCTCTGGGAGGCTGAGGCGGGCGGATTGTTTGAGCTCAGGAGTTCGAGACCAGCCTGAGCAAGAGCGAGACCCCATCTCTACTAAAAATAGAAAGAAATTAATCGGACAACTAAAAATATATAGAAAAAATTAGCCAGGCATGGTGGTGCATGCCTATAGTCCCAGCTACTCAGGAGGCTGAGGCAGTGAGATTGCTTGAGCCCAGGAGTTTGAGGTTGCTGTGAGCTAGGCTGACGCCACGGCACTCTAGCCCGGGCAACACAGTGAGACTCTGTCTCAAAAAAAAAAAAAGAGAGAAAGACAGAGAAGACACTAATTACTCATAACAGAGAGGGCATCACTACTGATCCCATGGGCATTAAAAAGATAATAAAGGAATATTATTAATAACTATGCCCACAAATTTGATGACTTGGATGAAACAGATCAATTCTTTGAAAGGCACAATCTATTAAAACTCACACAAGGAGAAACAAGTAATCTGAATAGGAAGATTAAATCAATAACAACTTTCCAAAACAGAAAGATGTTTTGCTGATGAGACATCTACAGAAAAAAAATGCCAATTCCCTGCAATCTCTTCCAGGATACAGAAGCAGGAGGAACACTTCCTCTACTCATTGCGTGAGGACAGCAGTCCCCTTCCCCCACCTCAGGGTTTCATTTTCCTCCGTTTCAGTTACCCACGGGCAACTTTGGTCTGAAAATATTAAATAGAAAATTCCAGAAATTAACAATTTGTAAGCTTTAAATTGCATTTTGAGTAGCACAAGGAAATCTCCTGCTATCCTGCTCCACTCCACCTGGAGCATAAATCGTCCCTTTGTCCAGTGTATGCACCCATTAGTCGTCGACATTGTCTGCTCCTGACATCCAACCGACATCATCATGGCTTGATGATCAAGGATTACCCGAAGCAGATGATCCTCCTTCTGATGTATCATCATAAGGTCAACAGTAGCCTAACACTATGTCACAGTGCCTACGACATTCACCTCATCTAATCTCATAGGCATTTTATTATATCATCACAACAAGAGGGATGAGTACAAGACAATAAGGTATTTTGAGAGAGAGACCACATTCACATAACTTTTATTACAGTATATTGTTGTAATTGTTCTATTTTATTAATCTCTTACTGTGCCTAATTTGTAAATTAAACTTTATCATAGGTGTGTATGTATAGGAAAAACATCGCATATGTAGGGTTCAGTAGTATCTACGGTCTCAGGCATCCTCTGGGGGTCTTGGAACGTATCTTCCACAGATAACGGGAGGACTATTATATTCTAATATCAAGCCAGATAAAGACATTACAAGAAAAAAAACTATGGACAATTATCTCTTGTGAATATAAATGCAAAAATCCTCAACAAAATAGCAAATCAAATCCAAAAATGTATACAAAGAATGTATACACCATGACCAGGTGGGATTTATCCCAGATATGCAAGGCTGGTTCAGCATTCAAAGATCAGTCAATGTGAGGAGCAAAGGCAATTCAGTGGATAAAAGATGGTCTTTTCAACAAATGGTGCCAGACATCCACATGCAAAAGAAAAAAAAAGGATCTAGATACATACCTTACACCTTTCACAAAAACTAAGTCAAAGTCTATTGGATACAGACTTAAATGTAAAACACAAAATATAAACTTCTAGAAGATAAAATGGGAAAACATCTAGATGACCTAGGGTTTGGTGATGACTTTTAGATACAACATCAAAGGCACCATCCATGAAAAAAACTGATGGGTTGAACTTCATTAAAATTAAAAACATCTAGGCCGGGCGCAGTGGCTCACGTCTGTAATCCTAGCTCTCTGGGAGGCTGAGGCGGGCGGATCGTTTGAGTTCAGGAGCTTGAGACCAGCCTGAGCAAGAGCGAGACCCCGTCTCTACTAAAAAAATGGAAAGAAATTAATTGGACAACTAAAAATATATAGAAAAAACTAGCCGGGCATGGTGGCGCATGCCTGTAGTCCCAGCTACTCGGGAGGCTGAGGCAGGAGGATTGCTTGAGCCCAGGAGTTAGAGGTTGCTGTGAGCTAAGATGACGCCACGGCACTCTAGCCTGGGCAACAGAGTGAGACTCTGTCTCAAAAAAAAAAAAAAAAAAATAGGAAAGATTGCTCCGAATTACAGAGTTAGTTAGTGGCAGAGGAGGAACTAGTGTTCAGGTTTTCAAAGTGCTCTTTCCATTCTACTATGCAGGCTTCAGTCATTTCCCTACTTTCCTAAAAGAAAAATTATCAGCATTTAGGCACAGTCATTTCTACTTTGTGGTTTCACTGTTAGCTGTCATTTCTCTTCTTTATTAAGGTGCACTATACCTTTTCTCCCCTCTTAAAGGTTAGACTTTCTTGTTTGGCTCCTAATGTTTCGTAGTCCACGTGTCTAGTGCCATTAGAACAAGTGCATGTGAACCTGCTTCTGTTCCAGGAAAACCAAGCCTTTAGATGTCTGGTTTTCTTATTCAGTTCTCTGCTTTAGGGGTCTTCCTTTTCCAAAGTACAAAACTAACCAACTGGCTGGGCACGGTGGCTCACACCTATAATCCTAGCACTCTGGGAGGCTGAGGTGGGAGGATCACTCGAAGTCAGGAGTTTGAGACCAGCCTGAGCAAGAGCAAGACCCTGTCTCTAGTAAAAATAGAAATTAGCTGGACAAGTAAAAATATATAGAAAAAATTAGCTGGGCATGGTGATGCATGCCTGCAGTCCCAGCTACTCAGGCGGCTGAGGCAAAAGGATTGCTTGAGCCCAGGAGTTTGAGGTTGCTGTGAACTAGGCTGACGCCACAGCACTCTAGCCCAGGCAACAGAGTGAGACTCTGTCTCAAAAAGAAAAAGAAAAAGAAAGCTAACCAGCTGTCTTCTGCTAAGGGAATCAAAATGTTTACATTTCTCCTATCCTATTTTGGATCTCTGCTATTCAAATTTTCTCACTGAAAAGAATAGAATGAGTATCATCTAGCTCATAATCACTGTCCCACAAAAATGAAGAGGGTTGTTCTGCCACATCTGTGGGATCTTTCTTCCAGCTACTCTAAAGGTTATCTGGTCTAGAGGGAAGACATAGATTGGTTCATTCCCCATATTGAGCACCTACTATGTGTCTTGATGCTCTTCCAGTTCATCTATTTCTTAACTAGTCAACAAGTTGGGTTTTTTTCTTTTTCTTTTTTTTGAGACAGGGTCTTGCTCTGTTGCCCAAGCTAGAGTGAAGCGGCATCATCATAGCTCACTGTAGTCTCCAACTCCGGGACTCAAACGATCCTCCTGCCTCGGCCTCCTGAGTTGTTAGGGCTACAGGCATGGGCCACCATGCCCGGCTAGTTTTTTAAAATTTTTTGTAGAGACAGGGGTGTTGCTATTGACCAGGCTGGTCTCTAATTCCTGTGTTTAAGCAATCCCCCACCTTGGCCTCCTAAAGTGCTAGGATTATAGGCATGGACCATCGTGCCTGACCAATAAGTTGTTTAATTATGCACAGAGAACATAACCCTATATGCTGATTACATTAGAAAATGTAAATGGGTGTGGTTGTAAAATTAAAGAGTAAGGATGGTAAGCATTTTTGTACACGTCTATTAAATAATAATTAAAAAATACCATTTTGGGGAGATACATGTGAGTTAGGATTTTTCTGTCAGCTTGGAGAATAAATCTTCCAGCAGAAAGTTAGCTTTCACTTCACATGCACAAAAAAAAAAAAGTTAAAAAAAAAAAGTTACCTTTCACTCAGGGACAAGGATTTCCATATCTGTGGGATAATTGGATGCCTTGAAAATATAGCGTTTGGATTATAGAAGTCCCAAGACTGGGGAGGGCTCCAGGTCTAACTTACAGGGATCAGGTGAAAAGTAGTCAGGAGTTGAGAGAGATGAGTTATCTTTATTTTGGTGATAGAGGAAATTAGTGGCTGGGTGCAGTGGCTCATACCTGTGATCCTAGCACTCTGGGAGGCTCAGATGGTCAGGAGTTTGAGACCACCTTCAGCAAGAACAAGATCCCATCTCTACTAAAAATAGAAAGAGATTAGCCAGGTAACTAAAAATAGAAAAAAAAATTAGCCAGATGTGGTGGCACATTCCTGTAGTCCCAGCTGCTCGAGACTGAGGCAGTAGGATTGCTTGAGCCCAGGAGTTTGAGGTTGCTGTGAGCTAGGCTGATGCCATGGCACTGTAGCCTGGGCAACAGAGTGAGACTCTGTCTCAAAAAACCCCAAAAAACAACAACAACAAAAGAAATTAGAGAACAGGGTTCATCCTCAAGTGAAAGGTATTGTGGGAGAAAAGTGTTTTCACAGAAGATATCTCTCTTGGTAAGGTATCATCTATAAATCTCTTGGTTCCACTGGATAATCTGCTATAGGATTTGTTGTATATTATGGGATCTTCCAGAAAACTAGAATTTAGATCATTCCCATTAAATTTGTATTTGTTTAAGGGTGGAGGGCAGATCCTGGTATACCCCCCACAGAGGACGACTTTGGATAGCAGCCACAGCCAAAAAACCCTCCCCTCAAGAAGTCTCAGAACTCCAGGCTACATATCGTCTTCTTCGTGGGAAAGGTACAGCTATATGTTCTCCTTTTAGTCTTACTTTGTGGAGAGAAGTCATTGACATTCATCTTCTTTCACTTACTTCTTCCTGTGGCTTTTTCTTGGCTAAAAGGGACTTTTAATGTTTGTGTGTGTATGTGTGTTTAGTGGCAAATCATAGACAGCTGTTCAAAGCTTTAATTTTTCAAACAGTGCAAATATCAGTTTCCAACACCAGGTATCAAACAACTTGTCTTAATTTTATCTTAATTTATCTTAATTTTTACTGGAAAATCTTCCCTTTTTTTTCCCTCCCCCCCCCTTTCCCAACACCACTCTCCTCTCTATCTTTTTTACTACGCAGGTAAAATGACTGCTATAAATCCTGGGATCTTTAGATTGGGAAGAACAACCATAAATAAGAATTTTTATTGGGAGTGACCCAAATAGATACCTGCTATTGGATTTAGACAGATCAAAGTTGATTGACTTAGGGAATGTATTTGGGGAATCACCCCAAGCACCCCAACTTTGGATCCTAAAAAGGACTTCTGACCTTTAGTCATTCAGTTTTCCTTCCTCTTCTCTGGTTCATATGGTTGTTTTGAAGGTAGAATGAAGGGATAACTATAGAACCACCTTTAAAAGTTTTTAAGAAAGCAAGCTTAAGGAAGCACTAGGAATCAAAAGTGCATACTTCCTTAAAAAACATTTCTGTTTTGACAGATATGAATGGCTTGTTTTAAATTTGTGTTCTGCCATTCATTCTTAGAGTTTTTGCCACATTTTTGTGGTTTTTTTCTCTTGTCATCTGTAGCTACGTTTCTTTTTTTCTAAAACCAGTCCCTACCAAATTCCAATCTGATCCAGCTGAGTATAATAATCATTTTGTTCAGAATGAACTTGGAGTTCCTTGAGCTTTGATGGCATGAGGGCAATTGTTTTCTAAAGGAAAAATTTTCTAGCTTAGCATCTGGATAATGGACTAAGGCATCCACTCACTAGATTTTTTGCTAAAATATAACCAGTTGTGTCAAATAAAGAGCTCATTGTTTTCCTTATGTCTACAAAAAGATAATGTAAAAAGTTATTTATTCAGAATTGAAAACAGATTCCTGAGTTCCAGGGTCACAAAGAAAGAAATTTATTCAATCCTCCTGTTGTTCTTAATTCAGATGTGGAATTTCCCAATGACTATCCATCAGGTTGTCTTCTGGGCTGTGTGGACCTAACTGACTGCTTGTCTCAGAAGCAATTTAAGGAGCAGGTGAGTATAGAACACTTCTCTTGGACAGATGCTTGGTTTGCTACCATAACTGACTCATAGATCTTTCAATATAGAGTATCCTGAAGATAGTAAGATACAGCAACTGAATTTAGACATGTGAGGAGTGAAGAGTCTTTTAATAAGGAACTATTGGGGGAGAAAAGACCAGGGCAGAAACAGAAAAAACTTAGTGATGTTTTGGTTTCTGATATATAGGAAACTGTTACATACATATATATAGGAAACTGTTACATACATATTTCTGCATAAACAGCTATTGTCACAATTCAGCTAACAAGTACAGGTCTTTGTCCCTTACTAAAACCTTTGGCAAAGAAACCCTCCATTTTACCTTGAATCATTTTGATTGGGTGGTGGGGATGATAGAATCTGTTATTGATAATTCTGGAGTTTTTGGTCCAGATCATTGAACTCATGATAGGCAAGTGTGTTCGAACTCTGATTGCTTGGACTGTGCCAGATTTGGGGTGGGGTTGGGATGTGTGTATATATGTATGTATATTTTTAAATTTATTTTGGTGACTAAAGAGTGAACTGAGCTGACTAAAGTATACTTTTAAACAGTAGAGGGAGCTGAAGAACTTTAGCTTAATTAGAAAACTTCTGAAATATAGAGCCTTTATGTTTAGGCTCAGACTGGCAGAAATCCAGATTTGGAAAGTCCATCCTTGAAGCATGAAGAACGTTACCTAACAGTGTGGTTTTCTTCTTCTTTGAATAGTTACTTTAGGTGATAATAGGGCCTCCATCACTGCACTTAAGAAAATGTGCTTTAGCTTAATTTTTCTCAGTAAATTCTTTGTTTTTAAGACTTATTTCCCTTTCATTACTATTATTGCTGTCTACTTTTTTTCCTTTTTTTTTTTTGAGACAGAATCTCACTCCGTTGTCCAGGCTAGAGTGCCATGGCATCAGCCTCGCTCACAGCAACTCCTGGGCTCAAGCGATCCTCCTGCCTCAGCCTCCTGAGTAGCTGGGACTACAGTCATGCACCACCATGCCCAGCTAATTTTTTCTGTATATTTTTAGTTGCCCAGTTAATTTTCTTCTATTTTTAGTAGAGATGGGGTCTCGCTCTTGCTCAGGCTGTTCTCGAACTCCTGAGCTCAAACAATCCTCCCTCTGGGAGGTCAAGGATTACAGGCGTGAGCCACCGTACCTGGCCTACTTTTTTTCTTTACTATTCCTCCCCATCTCACCTTCTCTATCCTTTCCTCATAGATTTTACCCAATAGTTGTTATCCCTCTAGATTTCTGTCTTTCTTTTTCTT
>CAUYSK010005518.1:0-45178 GCA_963575035.1 Avahi laniger | reverse complement strand
AAGGTGTTGATTCTAAAATCAGGAAAAAAAGGGAATGAAGAAAGAAAGAAAGACAGGAAGGAAGATAGGAAAGGGGAATAAAAGAAAGATGGTTTTTAATTCAATCAAGTCTCATTTATTTATTTTTGCTGCTGCTGTAATTGCCATTGGGGCCTTAGTCATAAATTCTTTGCCTAGACCAATGTCTAGAAGAGCTTTTCTTACATGTTTTCTAGAATTCTTATGGTTTCATGTCTTACATTTAAGTTTTTTATCCATTTTGAATTAATTTTTGTGAGTGGTGAGATATAGGAGTCCTGTTTCATTCTTCTGCATGTGGCTAACCAATTTTTCCAGCACCATTTATTGAATAAGGATTCTTTTCCATATTGTGTATTATTGTATGCTTTGTCAAAGATCAGTTGGTTGTAGGTAGATGGTTTTACATCCATGTTCTCTATTCTTTTCCATTGGTCTACGTTTCTATTTTTATACCAAATATCATGCTGTTTTGGTTACTATAGCCTTGGAGTATAGTTTGAAGTTTGGTAATGTGATGCCTCCAGCTTTGTTCTTTTCGCTTCAGATTGCTTTGGCTATTTGGTCTCTTTTCTCGTTCCAAATGAAGCATAGAATTATTTTTTTAGACATGTGAAATATGACATTGATATTTTGATAGGGATTTCATTGAATCTGTAAATTACTTTGGGTAGTATGGACATTCTAACAATGTTGATTCTACTGATTCATGAGCATAATATATTTCTCCATTTGTTTGTGTCATCTGCAATTTCTTTCCTCAGTGTTTTGTAATTCCCCTTGTAGAGATCTTTCACCTCCTTGGTTAAGTATATTTCCCAGATATTTTATTTTCTTTGTAGCTATTGTGAATGGTACTGAGTGTTTAATTTGACTCTCACCTTGACTGTTATTTGTATATAGAAATGTTACTGATTTGTGTATATTTATTTTGTAACCTGAGACTTTGCTGAATTTATTTATCAATTCCAGGAGTGTCTTGATGGGGTCCTTGGGATTTTTTAGATACAAGATCATATCATCAGTAAAAAGGGATGATTTGAGCTCTTCTTTCCGGATTTCGATACCCTTCATTTCTTTCTTTTGCCTGATTACTCTAGCTAGGACTTCCAGCACTATGTTGAATATAAGCGGTGACAGTAGGCCTCCTTGTCTTGTTCCAGTTCTTCGTTGGAATACTTTCAACTTTTCTCCATTCAGTATGATGTTGGCTGTGGATTTGTTGTATATAGTGACATGCTCCTTCTATGCCTACTTTGTTCAGAGTTTTTATGATAAAAGTGTGTTGAGTTTTGTTGAATGCTTTTTCTGCATCTATTGAGATGATCATATGGTCTTTGTTTTTGCTTCTGTTATGTGGTGAATCACAATTATTGATTTATGTATGTTGAACCATCCTTGCATCCCTGGGATGAAGCCCACTTTGTCATGGTGAATTATTTTTTTGATGTGCTGTTGAATTAGGTTTGCTAGCATTTTATTGAGGATTTTTGCATCTATATTCATAAGGGATATTGATCTGTCATTTACTGTTTTTGTTGTGTCCTTTCCTGGCTTTTGTATCAAGGTGATACTGGCTTGGTATAACGAGCTGTGGAGGATTCCCTCCTTCTCAATATTAGATTAAAAATATTCAGCACAATTAAAAAAATAATCAACAGAGCAAATAGACAACCTACAGAATGGGAGAAAATAATCACAGTCTGCACATCCAACAAAGGGCTAATATCCAGAACCTACAAAGAACTCAAACAAATCAACAAGACGAAAACAACTCCATTAAAAGGTGGACAAAATACATGAACAGAAGTTTTTCAAATAAATACAGACAAGTGACCAACAAACATATGAAAAAAAATATTCAATATCACTAATCATCAAGGGAATGCAAATTAAAATCACTTGAGATATCACCTTACCCCTGTCAGAATATCTTTTATTAAGAAGTCCCCCAAAAATAGATGCTGGCATGGATGAATAGAGAAAGGAACACTTATGCACTATTGGTGGGACTGCAAATTAATACAACCGCTATGGAAAACAGTATGGAAGTTCCTCAAAGAACTAAAAGTAGACCTACGATTTGATCCAACAATCCCACTATTGAATATCTACCCAAAGAAAATGAAATCATTTTATCAAAAAGACAGCTGCACTCAAATGTTTATTGCAGCACAATTCACAATTGCAAAGATGTGGAATCAACCCAAGTACCCATCAGATCATGAGTGGATTAGTAAAATGTGGTATATATATACCATAGAGTACTTCTCAGCCATAGAAAAGAATGAATTAATGCCTTTTGCAGCAATTTGGAAGGAACTGGAGAGCATTATCCTAACTGAACTTTCTCAGGAGTAGAAAAACAAACACCGCATGTACTTTCTAATAAACTTACTGATGGGCATATAAATACACAGACGGAAATTAGAATCATTGGAAATCAAACAGGTGGTATGGAGAGGAGGTGAGGGTCAAAAACCTACCTAACAGGTATAATGAACACTATTTGGGTGATGGCAACATTTATAGCCCTGACTTAAGCCATGTATCAGAAATATGTGTACCCCCTTAATATTTTGAAATAAAAAAATTAAAAAAGAAATGAAGAAGATAAATATAATATGCAATTCTTTTTCCTGGTATACATATAATTAAACCAAAACAACGCTGCATAATGATAAGATTATATTAGTTTCTTGGAACTGCCATAACAAATTGCTACAAACCAACTGAATTAAAACAACAGAAAATTGTTTTCTCAAGTTTCTGGAGGCTAGAAATCTGAAATCCAGGTGCCAACAGGGCCATGATCTTTCTGAAAACCATAGGTAAGAATCCTTTTTTTCTCTTCCTTGCTTCTAGTGGTTGCCTACAATCCTTGGCATCTTGGCATGCCTTGTCTTGTAGCTGCATTGCTTCAATTTCTGTTCTCATCTTCGCATGGTCATCTTCCTTCTGTGTGTGTTTGAATCCTGTCTCCAAATTCCCCTCCCTTATCTTATAAAAACATCAGTCATTGGATATATGATCCACCTTAATCCAATATGGTCTCATCTTCCCTTGATTACTTATATACATATCCTATTTTCAAATAACATCACAGTTATAGGTACAGGGACTTAGGACTTGAACATATATTTTTGGGAGATATCATTCAAACTGCCACAATGATAAATATTTAGCCAAGAATTTTTTTTTGTTGTCTGAAACCATTTCAAGTTCTGGAATAACTGAATTAATATTTCTTTCTGCTGTTTTCTCAATATGTATCTTTTCCTATAAAATGAGGACAATACTAGTTTCTACCTCCTCAGGTTGTTGAAAGGATTGAATTTGTTAATAGATGTCCAATATTTAGTACAAGCACTTTGTAGGGATGTGATGGGCAGCCTTGAGACACATGCTAGCACCTCCCACAACTGTGATCTTGCCAAGACTTCACCCTGAAGAAATGAAAAGATTAACTAAATCTTATTGTCCAGACAGTGTGGGAAGGAGCCAGCCTATTAGTGAAACAGCACTAATTAAAAGTATTTTTATCATGTTTCCCCTATTGTTTCTGCAACTTACTCTATAATTGGACAATTTACTCTATTAGATAATGACCTTGGGCATTGTGGTTGGTTCTAGCAGCCCATTCTAAGTCAATTTTTTAACACAGGCGATGAACTCTCTTAATTGGTATGCCTGGGGAGAAATATAAACATGTCAAATGAATAACCATCAGGTAATACACAGTGTTGTATAACATTCACTTTCTCTTCTGCCAATTGCCTTTAAGGCAAACGCAGTAACAGAGCAGGACAAGTTTTCCTTGTCTATACAGAGTTAAGATTAGCTCATTTAAGAGGAATAATAGGGGAGGAAGGCAGCCTAAAGTGAACATTATAGCCAGCAAGCACCAATTCTCACCACATAAGCAGGATTAATAGACAAACTCTGGCTGTAGAAAACAATAGATGTGCTACAGGAAGACTGTTTTTTCCATACGTCACTCAAAATCTCTTCCCTCATTTTTAAGTATCACAGAAATAACTGTTCTGAGTCTCTCCTTAGCTGTCTGCCCAATTAAATAGTGGTGCTATCTTGCAAGGACTTAAATTAGGAAATTCTATTAGAGAATCACCACAACTTGCATTGTGTGTGCTGGTTTTTTTCTCCCCAAACTTCAGATGCATAAAAAAAGAAAACAGTGATTCTCTACTCAGCTGTGGTTCCATAGATCTATCTAAACAAACAATGAATCTCAATATTTTGAGTAATCTCTTTTCCACAAGAGTTTCACCAAGTGGGAAGAATTAAGTATGGAGCTGTACTAAACATATTTAATCCTAGTCGTGTGTAATTTGGGGTTAGTTTGGCATGTTGCCCTACAATCCATCCACAGCAGCCACATATTTGAATCCTTCATTTTCAAATTTTGTCTAGGAAGGAAATGAGAAAAAATGAGGAGCCCAGAATTAGTACCAATATTTTTACTAGTAAAAGAGAAAACTGATATTTTTTTTCTCTCTCTTGCTCTAATCACATACACACACACAGAGAGATAATAAAATCCTTCCCCAACTTTTTTGTCCTGGTTTTCATGATAGCATTTTCATCAAAGAGTTTTGTATCAGTGCTTCTCAAACCTATTAGGTCATTAGCATTACCTGGGGTGATTTTAAAGCCAAGGGATGTCTAAACTGGGCCTAGATCAATTAAACGAGAACATAGTGGGGTGGAGGATGGGGCTGCTCCATAGGTATTTTTTTAAAAACCTTTCTAAATTATTTTAAGCTGTAGGATTGTGAAACACTGACTTATAGTGCTAGAGTTTGACATTTTAGGTGTTTTATTTTGTTCGTCTTCCACATCTGTTCCTTGTTAGTTTCCCAACTTACAGAAATCACTGCTTTATGGTAATGAAGTTCTTATATTGAGAAAGCACATTTTCTTCTTCATTTTCCCTTCCCTTTGGGATCTTCAGCATTTGGTTGTGTAGGTATTAACTTCTTGACCTTTCTAAAGCATAACCACATTAGGTTAATTCTATGATGGAATTAATAACAAAAGTGCTTATTAAGGATGCTAGTTCTGTGTAATTGTCTAGAAAACAACACAAATAAAATAAATGCTCCTTAGGATCCTGCATTCGTAATAATTGAAATGCAACCAAAAGTATGTTAGCATTTAAAAGAGTTCAAGTCTATATCAGAAACAGCAGAACAACAGAAACAACTCTCAGGATATCTAGCCATAATTATACCAATTTTTCTTAAAGTGTGCCCCTTCTTCTTGCTTAAATAGCCCTTTAGATGCAATTGGTAAGATTACTTCTTATCTTTCAAAAATTGTGAGTGGTTTAGTGTCAGGGGATATAGAACAACTTAGCAACCTTGAACACAGGAGATTTGTATTATTCTGTTTCTTAAAGGATAGTGCCCTTAGGTGTAGTGTGCATTATAAATAAAATACACTTCTGGAGCAGTGTAATTTCAATATTTATCCATTTATTTCCACACCAGAATGAAACAAAACTTATGTGCATAGCCAATGGCAGCATACATATTTCTTACCTTATTGTTTCCAAGATGTCCCAAACAATGCTATTTTCAAGAAGGCATTCATTTGCAAATCTGGCAAGCTTTGTTATATATTCCTAAGATGATATTCATAGCACCTTTTGAAAGTGGGAGGCAGGTATATTTATTATGACAATACTATCTGGCCAGCCAGTATTGTAAAAAAAAAAAAAAAGGTACCTTTTGAAATGAAATAGTACAAATGTTAATGGGACTAACTAATAGTTTAACCACCTATACTACGAAATTCAAAATACATCATGGGGTAAAGCCTCATAAGAGCAAACCTACAGATAACTTCACTTCACCAGATCCGAGCATTAATTTGATTTCTTTCATGTATTACACTATAGATAACAAATTTACACAATCAGTTGTATAGGTGGCCCCAGAACCACTTTGTTAAATTTATGAGTAACTGGTTAGGATCAATGGTCAGAAAATCAATTTCCTTTTATTCTGTTTCTCATTAGTGTATATGTTTTATTTTGTTTTTGTAAATTGCCTAACCCATTGGAGAAAGTAATTTAAATGCTCTGTCCTTGCATATACTGTACACTTCTAATCAAGCCCCTTTATAGCAAATAGTATTTTCCTACCAGATAAAATAACAATAAATACCAGCAACAGCAGGTGGTTTCCTTTTATAATCGTTCTTCTTTGAATTAATTCAACAGAGGCCATTCATACACTGGCTAAAATAGGAGGGTCATTTTCACATTGACTCTCCATAAAAGAGAGAGTGTTTGCATAGGATTTAGATGTGAAGACAGGAATAGAATGTCAGCAAAAAATTGAAAACTTCTGGATATTTAACTCAACTGTTAATGGGTTCCTTATTGTAGAGCCTGTGCTGTCTGTCAGCCGATAAATATGTATTAGATACCCACAGCATCCCAAAAGTAATTAAAAATTAAACAGATTTCTTCATCTCTTGGGCCTACAGTTCACCACAAAATCATAATCATCAAAATTCATTCTTATTCTCTGATATAGTCAATTCAACCACATAAATATTTATAGCATGTTGCTTTCTACTGTTGAAAAGTTTACAGTCTTGTATGAAGGGTAATGTAAACACATATAACTAGCTGCCCAAATAAGCTAAGTTTTATTAGACAAGCATGAATGAAAAACTATGGTTCAAAGTACAGACAGTGATTCTATTTACCAAAAGCCCTTATGCTAAAGTGAGTACCAATATCAACATGGGTAGGCATATATTTTAACAAAGAAATTGACTATATGTAAGTATATAGAGACTATATGTGGCCTACAAGATGATGATGTCAAGAATAACATGAAGTATCTTCTGTTTATGTTCATGTTGAAGTATCTGATACTAGACTAGCCCTCTCACTCTAAGTATTAATAACACAAATTTGAACAAAGTATACCAGTGTTTTCAAATACTGCACATGAGGCAGCACAAAACAGTGACTTTTGAAGAAAAACTAGCAAGGTGAGCTCCACTATCGCCCATCTTTCTGTCTGGAAGCATTTTGTGTACCATGGCACAGGGAAGAGAAGTTCAAACAGAAAAGTCATCTTGCTGAGTTGAGAAGACAAATAAGAGGCAACTGCACAGAAGTGAAGTTCCAGAAATTTGCTTATAGGATCTGTTGCATCAGTACCAGAATGCTAAGCTACATATGAAGAGAGTACAAAGGATAAAGTATTTTATTTCTTCATAGGAGTATAAATGACAGATCTGTGTGTATTTGCTACAACTCACCCAACTCTATACTTATCATCTATGCATTTCACTTTATGTAAACTATACCTCAGTTTTATAAAATAGAGACATGACTTAGCTCATCTTTTAATGGGATGAATCTGGCTGCTTTGCTCAGATTTAAAGTGTGTGTGGAGACACATAAAAGCAGGAAGAAAAGGTAGGAGTCTATTGCGGTAAGTGGAATAAGAAAGGGTTCAATTGGACAAGGGTGGTGTCAAGGGGATGTGGTAAAACTTGTTACATTTCTGGATATGTTTTAAAGCTAGAACCATGGGATTTACTGATGGATTGGAAGAGGAATGGAAGGCAAAGAAAGGAGTCAAAAGTGACTTCATGTGTTTTGGGCTGAACAGATAAAAGTGTGAAATAATCATGTACTGATATGAGAAAGAGTGTGGGGAGAGCATATGTTAGAAAAAAAATTAAGAATTAAATTACAAGAATGTGTTAGAAAAGCTCAATAAGATGATCAAGGGATTGCATGAAGATAGAGAAGAGAACTAGCTGTTCATGGTTTGATCTCTGGGATACTCTTAACCTCAAACAGCCAGGGAGCTGAGAAGAAATCAGAGAAAAAGCTGAGTAGGAGTGGTGAGTGATGCAGGTTAAAACCAGGAGAGTGGAATGTCGGAAAGCTGTATTAATAATGTGCCTATCAATGACCAGAGGTCGACCTCTCCTTATGAACTGGATCCTTATTTTTTTAAAATACACTCTACTCTCTACCATTAAAGGAAAATGAAACAATTTCCCCCTCACCCATTCTAGTTATAAACTACTTTTCTGGTTGTCCAAGTCAAACATTTAGAAAGAGTCGTCTCTTCCGTGTTCCTTCACACTTTCCACTCACTCCTCAATTCCCTCTAAATTAGCTCCATCCGCTAGTATTTTTAGGAAGGGTTTCACCAGTAAACTGAAGGTCTCTAAACCCAAACTTTGATTTTTTTTCCTTTAGATCTTATCACACTTGATGTCTCAGAAGTTTGTGACATCCTCTACTTCTTACAACACTCTACTTTAATTTTCAAGACATCACATCTTTCTGGTTTTCTTCCTATCTCTCTGAATTCTCCTTCCCAATCTTGTTTTTGTATTCATCTTCTTGCCTTTAAATGTTGGAGTTTCTAAAAACACAGTCATGGGTTACTTAAGGAATCTACATTCAGTACATTCAGTTTTTAAGCAATCTCATTCATGAGAAGTGGCATAAGATAGTGATTAAGAATATTAATCCATTTCCCAATCTCCCCAGGTTCAGATCTTATCTCCAACACTAGGTTTGCCATCATGGAAAGAGCTCAATCTTTTTTTTTTTTGGTCTCAGCTTTTCTTTTAAAATGACCATTATAATGTTCTTTATGGGATTGTCAAAAAGATTCAATGGGTGCATATTCATTAATTACTAATACAAATGAGCACAGTTAATTACCACATGTAAGTGGATAGCTAACACATGCTTTGCTCTGGCCTAGACTTCCTCTCTAAACTAGAAACCTACATATACAACCTTTTTCTTTTTATCTTAACTTAGATTTCTCAATGTCTTCTCAAACTCAACACACTAAAAACAGAACTCATGACACCTAGAGTCATGAGTCAATATTCTCTCTATAAGCTCTTTGCATATGGAGAAGGATTTTAAGGGAAAGGAGACAGCAGGAGATGGGGCTATCCTTCATCAGCCTCTCATCAATGGTAATGATAATGTCTCTCCCAGCGTGGAGCTGATTATAAGAAGACACTGAATAAAGGAAAATATGATAAATTGAGAAGCATTTCAACTCTCTCCTGAGTCAGCAGTTCTACCTCTGACTTCTTTCTACAGTTTGAATTAATATTAAAAGAGCACAAAGGTAAGCAGAGTAGATAGCAGGTAAAATTTATATAATGCTAAGACTCTTTCCTCACCCCAGATATCTTTGTTGTGGAACAATCAGTGAGTTTGAAATCTCTAGCATGGGATCGTTGATCGGAAACTTCCCAGAAATAGATACATTTAACCTACTTCCAAATATAATGTTGTCTAGGTGAGTAAGAAGATGACTAGCTATCACAGATCAGTTTATCTAATAAAAGTCATTTGTAACAGAAAGCAGAGTCATGACTTTAGAATTACGTGAGTTTCAGGAGAATGGTACTATAGTCTTGGCTGTAGTCATGTGGAGAAAATATTTAACACTGGAATCAGTCACTTGGTCATATACAGAGGCAAAGTGAGATAACTTAGCAAGTTAAATACACCTGTATAGAAGACAAACTGGGCTTAACCTTAGCGAGTGAGAATGAAGCAGCACGTTTTTCTAATTATAGGAAATGATAGTAAGGATCACCTAGTTTGTGCTAAATTACCCCAAATGAAGCTTTCCACTCACCTTGTTTTCCTACTTATGTTTGGATTCCAGATAAAATCCTGTTGTTTCTATGAATATTCCTTATTCACTGCTGAATCGCTCTGGATCCATTTGAAGTTCTCTGTGTTACAGAAATAATCCCTTTGACATGACTGATTCTTATAATCTCTCTTCGAAAATAGTAAAATCTTTCCACATGTTTCTGTTGATTTGAATTTATGGTGTTATCTCTGTTCAGCAGTCTCTGTAATCTCAGCTTCAAGAAAAATGATTTCTCCAAAATCTTGATATGGTGTCTACCTCAACCAAATGAACCTCTGTTCCTTTATTTCATAAATCAAAGAATCTGCATGGATGTCTATACACATGAGGCCTTGTTATAGATATTGGTATATATTGGTTGAGCTCATGTTTACAGCTCTACGTGGCTAAAAGGCAACTCTACCCTTTGTTTTTGTGTGATTTTATATTTCACTTATCTAAGTGAATGTTCTGCAACCATTCAGAATTCAAGAACAGACATTGTCCCCTGATGAACGGGATGGAATTGAAACACATCTCTTCACAATCACTGACTGAGATTAATTTGACAAATACCCATTAGACCAGCCAACAGCCTGCTCAGTTACTCCTATTTGCTTTAATTTATTTAGTAAAAGACCCTGATCTATCAAGTTAAATGCTTTGATCATTCATCAGTTTAGAGATAGTGAGGTGTCCTAGTCCATAGCCAGGTTATCAATCTGTGAAAGGTGACCATTTGGGTAACTCATTTAACTGAGCAAGGTCTAAAGCTTCTAATATTTTAAGTGATTGGAGGCCATGGCTGAGCTATAATCTTTCCCTTGTCAAATATTACAAACTTATAAGCAGACATTTGTTTCCATGAACTAAGTGAGCTCTAAATAAATGTATTTTCCCCTGCAGTTGATTCCTGACTAGGTATTTATTCAGGAGATTTTCACTCTATTATTATATTGTGTGTGCTTTGGTTTGTGCACAGAAATTATATTGTTTTGACAGCTCTATTATTTTTTCTGGTTGGCTTGCAGCGATTTGTCTTACAGAACATGAGGAATTTATTTTTTTTAATTGGCTCTGCCTTTCTTTATGAATGTGTTTATGAGATACTATAGCAGTTCAACATTTTAATGTTTCAATGTTTTCCACCAATTTGGTAATCTTGTAAACAGCAGTGTTTCTGAAGGACCTCTAAGCAGTTTTGAAAACAGGATTAAAAAGGAAAAAGGTAGCAAATGTAGTTTCATCTTTACTACTTTTCTGACAGTACCATCATGCTATTGCCCTTGATTACAAGTAAAAGATGCAGTGACACTTGAGCTCAAAGGTAAAACTAAAAGATTCTGATCAGAAGACATTTTAAACGTATCCTTTTAAATTGCATTTAAAAACCGACAAAAGAGTTGCTATTAAAGGAACAGAATATTAGTTTTCTATTGCTGCTGTTACCATGAGAGCCTACACAACTGATAGCCTAGCACATCAAAGACCAAAGTTATGACTTCCTGATATTTAACTTTAATCTCATAATGCTTAACTCAGGAAACTGGAAATGAACTAGATTTCATCCATTGAATCAAAATTTGAAAGTTAAATAATTTCACAGATAGGACTTGTTTTAGTTCCATTAGTTTTTATGGCCTTAAAGCAGATATAGCTTAATCAGTTAAAGCATATTTTTTGTAATCTAAACCTAGATAATAAGAATCTTTGAAATTTACTGCAATTATAAAATAAGTAATTCAAGCATTTATTGAATACTGTTTTGTTTCATAATAGCTGGAAATAAACCAAACAGCTACTCTAGGTTAAATCTTGATACAATTTAATAATACATAAAATTTCATCCAAAGAGTCAACTACTTGTAACATAGGCAAAGGCCACTTATTAGACTCATGTATACATTTATTCATTCAGCACATAATAAGCACTTTCTAAATGCAAAATACTGTGCTAGGAGTTCTAGGAGATTCAAAGATGAGATGTAATATCCCCAGTGTGGATTTTCATTAAGCTTATTTATATGTACATTAAAAATGCAATTTGAAATAGAAAACCATAAGCATGTTTCACTTTGAGGTAGTGTCTATAAAGTACTTTGGAAATCCATCGGAAAGAGAGGGAACTTCCAGGACGTAGGTTTAGAGATCAGACATGAGAAATTATGGAAGGCAATCCAGGAGGAGGAAACAGTCTGAATAAAGTCCTATCTGATCTCTAATCCAATGTCCTCGTTTTCAGGTGACACTCCTAACCATGTGACCACAAAGTATGTCGAGGAGAAAATGTAGCAATGCACAGTGGAATGAGGCTAGCTGGCTAGCTGTATGTTAGAATCACTTGCCCTCAGACCAAATAAACAAAATTTTTTTGGTGATAAAAACTTGCTTAGGAATTTTTTAAAACACCCTAGGGATTCAAATATGTACTCATTGCTGAGAAACACCGACACATTCACTGTAGCAAATACTAACTGGCCATGAAATGAAGTAATTGCGGGTCCAAATACACCTGGAACATTTCTCCCACTGAGTCTTACTTGACCTACAGTAGTCATCTTTAGCTTTGGAAATTTGATTTATGCTATTAAACCACCTCTTCTTTTCTCCTTCACTACTATTATGCTGTTAAACCATACTTTCCTGTCATTTAATTGAAGACTTTAGAACAAAAGTAATCACCTTATCCTCATCCTTGATTCTGCCATAGCCCTAAAAAATTCCAAAACTTTTTAGCTTCCAAATTCCTTAAGGTCTTTTTTTTTTTTTTTTTTTGTATCTCAAGTCACCTTTTTCTTTACCTGGTCTCATAGTCACACCCTGGAGCCTTGTTATCATCACTTATTCTTCCTTTGGAATGATTAATTCAACAATCCTAGTTTCTGGTGCAAACCTGGCTTTTCTACTCACTTTCTCAAGTTCCACTGCAATGAGCTTTTCATGTCATAATTTTGTATAATCCAATGGCCCTTCCAGTTTCACTCTATCCATCATCTCATCACTCTCTTCACCTGTCTTCATGTCCATCCATGATACCCTAGTAAAATGTAATCACTACCTAACATACAGCTTCAGCTTATCTTCATCCTCTTTCCTTCTAATTATAAAACAATAGCCTTCAATTAACCCTAAATTCTGCCTTCTTCATAATTGTACTGCAAAATATAAACATTTCTGGAGAAGATTCACATAATCAATAATACTAGTATCATTATATTTCATGATCTCTAACCTCATCTAGGCTTTCAGTATCATCCAGTTTTTCTTTACCACGTTTCTCTTGTAATAGTTTTCTACTATTCTCTGTAATGTACATTTTATGAGATCAATGTGATTCTTAAACTATAATCCTCACTGCTTCCCTGTCCATCTCAGCAGATAACTGTGCCTCCTATTTCAGAAGCAGTCTGTGCACTGGTTTCCATCCTGTCTCTGCACAGCATCCATTGCCCACTCTGTACTGGACATTTTTATTAGCACAAATATGATGACTCTCTTTCCTCCCTCCATTTACCTGTTCTTTTAAAGCTAAACTCCTCAGACAATTGTCCTTAATTCTTTCAGCCCCATTCTTTCTTGAGCCCAATTCGTTCAAGTTTTCACTAATCACATTCACTTTGTTAAATCCAAGGATCAATTCTCGGCATCTTACTTCACCTATCAGTAATACTTGACATTGTTTGTCTCACTTCTTCCTTCTTAAAACACTCTTTTATTTGGTTTCAAGGGCACTACACTGAGTTGATTTTCTTCCTTTTCTGAAATCACTGCTCCTTCTCAGTCACTTTTGTTGGTTTGTGCTCATTTTTCTGACCTCAAAAACTTGAAGTGCCCTAGATTTCAGTTCTCGAATTTTTTCTGTCTTCACTCACTTCCTCAATGGTCTCATCTGGTCTCATGACTCTAAATGCCTTCTATACAATCCCTTATAAAATGTATCTTTTCAAACTAAAACTCTCCTATCAACTCTGGACTAATATATAAATCTGTCCACTCCACACATTTACCTAAATATCTAGTAAGTATTTTAAACTTAACAAGAAAATGCACAATCCTGACATTCTTTCTCCACCTGCACCCCCCAAATTTTTCACCTTACTAATGAGATTGCCATTTCTCAGTTATTCAGCTAAAAATCTCAACCATTCTTGACCCTATTTTTTCTCACTACTCACATTCAATTGGTTAACAAATCCTACAGACTCTATCTTCAAAATTTCTTAGAATTTCATTACATACACTCTAAAAACATATCCAGAATCATATTTTTATCAAATTCACCACTACCACCCTGGATCAAGCTTAGATTATTTCAATCCTTTAAATTCATTAGTATCTCTAATCCAAAAACCCTTCTACTTTTTCTCTAAGTGGTCTCTTGATTCCGTCCTTGTCTACGTCAGTCTATTTTCAGCATAGCAGCCAGAGGCCTTCTGTTAAATATGATTAAAATCATTTTGTTCCTCAGTTCCTAAACTTCTGATGTTTTCTTGTGTCAATTGGAGTAAAAGCTACTCCCTATGTTGAAATCACAGAAGCCTCCTGTTTCCTTATTGAACACTCCAGGAACATTCTTACTTTAGGGACTTTATACTTCCCTTGGTCTGGAATGTCCATTCTCCAGATATCTTCATCACTCTTCACCTCCTTCGGCTCTCACAGTCTCTGTGAGATCTTTTATGATCATCCTATTTACAAGTGCAACCTCTCCAGAATTCTCTATCTTCATTCCTGACTTCATTTCTCTTCACAGCCCTTATCATCTAAAATACTACATATTTTACATATTTATTTGGAGTGTTGTATGTCTCCCCACCTTCTAATAATATAAGGTCTATAATTAAAGAGAATGTTTCTAGTGCACATTTTAATATTCCTATATCCCCCAGTATTTAACATGGTATGTGGTACATAATAGGCATTCAATAAGAATTGTTAAATGGCTACATGGCTATAAGGCATAAAAGAAAATATCCATCTATCATTTTCTTGTCCCCAGATATGACCATTTGTTTTCGTCTGGCCCCATTCTCTTTTTCTTTCCTGTTTTTACAAAGAGGAGCTATCTCATCTTCTATCAAAAGATATGCCTCCATAGGTACTTTGGACCCCTTCCTCTATCTTTCTAATGACTTGACTTAATTGTTACCCTCATTTTATATCTTCTGGAACATTCCATTCGGGATGAAAATATTCTCTACTTTATTCTGTGTTTTAATAACATTTTCTTGCTGCACATCTCTCTCCAGCTACTGTCCTAGTTCTCTATGCCCCTTAACAGACAACTTTCTTGAAATAACTGATTGTACATTCATTAATTTTCTCATTCTCATTCACTCTGCAAGTATTTTCATTCTTAATTCTGTCCTCAAAATTCCACTATATCATTTTTGGCTGAAGTCGTATATGAACCCCAATGTATAATTTTCAATAAGTACAATAGTAATTTCAGGATCTCTTGAGGTTTTATTATATGCCCAGTCTGTTCTATACATCAAGGTCATTGAGAACACAAAAATTAGCAAAATATACTCTTGCTAGTCCTGTCAGCAATATTATGAGATGAGCCCTATTATTGTCACTGACTACCAGGGGGAAACTGTAGAATAAAGAAGCTAAATAACCTACTTCACAATAAACCTGGATCCAGGAAGTGTGAGACACAGAGCTGTACCTAGATAGTTTAACTCCAGGGCACTCTTTAAACGTATATTCTGTAATTTCTCTCATTTACTTGGTATATTTCAACTGTGCAAGCTTTTCAATATACCTCATTGACTTGTCAGTACTACCTGACCTGTAAATGTTGAAGTTTCTTGAAAACCAGTCCTGGACTATTCTATTTTCATCATCTCTGTACATATTACTTGGTTAGCTTATCTCTGACAACTTGCAATACCATCAAATTTCCAACTTCTTAATGTAATTGTTCTTTTCTAAACTAACTAGTTTTCTAAACTAACACTTCTCACTCTCTTATGGATATCTTAAATGTACTTTCAACATTTATTCATGATCCCTGCCCACTGTTTAAACCTGTTTTACCTCCAATATTCTCCATCTTAATAACTGTCACCTCTACCCACCCAAATTCCCCAGCCAGAAACTGAGGGTCTTCCTTGATATCACCTTCTCCCTTATTATTCTTATCTAATATATAACAAGTCTTCTTGATTCTAATCCAAAATGTATTTTGAGTCATTTCATTCTCTTCATCTCCACTACCACAATTCTAGTGATTATCTCTTTCCAGTCCAAATAAATCATGCCTCATCTATTTTTCTTGATTCCATTGTTAATTTCCTCCAATCCATTCTTTACCCAGAAGGAATTCTCTTCTGTAAATTATTTAATAGTTCAACATTTTCCTTAGTATAAAATTTTTAAAAAATTCATACCAGACTTAAAAGTCTGATATATCTGGCCCCTGCCTACTTCTAGATTCATCTAGTTTTATGCACATCTTCACTCACTATACTCCAAGTGTACTAGCTTTATTGCAGTTCTATATTCTATTACTCCATTCATACTAAAGCCATAACTATAACTCCTAGTTTATCTGAGTAACTAACCTCGTGCATTAAAGCCTTCGTCCTCAGAATTTTTCTTTGGGAGAAAGGTTGGCCCTGAATTATTATGAGGAATAATTGAATAGGCAATATCATGGGAACAGACAAGAATAAGCCTTACAAGTTCCCTTTGTCAAAAAATAAAACTACTTGCTATTAGCATTCACATACGTGGTAAATGTAGAATATCTATAGAGTACATGATACACCTAAATGTAACTGAAGGTTAGCTGTGATTTTGTGAACCTATGAATAAAACAATAATAGAAATATTGCATAAGTTAAATTTATTAAGTAATATTTTTGCCCTATCCTAATATTTATTAGTCAATTTAATCATTCTCTAATGGTAAGAAGAAAAGGTACCTTTTCTCCATAACTTCTTAATTTGATACATGCTTACTTAAAAATAGGTACATGAGGAAAATATAGATGAAAAATATTGTAATTTCATGGTTCCATAATTTCTTAAATTTAATTACATATATTGATGGCATAATTATATGTAGAATATGTTCTAATTTTAAAAGGTTATCATGATTTTAGTATTAAAGGAGAAGAGCAGGAGCTATTTTATCTTTAATATAGATATCCACTAAGAATAACAGTCATATCCTTAATGGATGGAATATATCTATCAGACATAGAAGAAAATCACCAACACTGTAAACATCATAAGCTAATTTCAAAAAAAGAAATGGAAGATTAATTTGCCAGTTACTCAGAAGTGGTTATCATATTCCTGTCATATAAATTCTTCTGGTACAATATATTGTAAGCCGTGAAAAATGAACGTACACTAAAAGACCATATCATTCACACCTGTTATAGTCTGAATGTTTAAGAATCCCAAAATTTGTATATTGAAACTTCATAGTTAATGTAATGGTATTAGGAGGTGAGGCTGTTGGACGGTGATTAGGTCATCAAGGCAGAACCCTCATGAATGGGACTAGTGCCCTTATAAAAGACGACCCAGAGAGCTGCTTTGCCCCCTCTGCGATGGGAGGGCACAGCAAAAAAGCACCATCTATGAATCAAAAAATTGAGCCTCACCAGAGACCAAATCGATAGTATCTTGATCTTGAACTTCCCAGACTCGAGTACTGTGAGAAATAAATTGCTATTTTTAATAAGCTACCTAGTATGGTATTAGGTTATTAAGTATGAAATGTCTGATTTTCTTAAGTACTAAGTTTGACAGTTGATGTCTCTGACATTTCACTTCGACACTTCTTGTTTATTTTTATTGTGAAAGTACATCCTCGGTTTTGAAAATGCATATTTTGGCTTGTGATTATCTTTCACATTTTTTAAGAGCAATTTTTGTGAAACCATGGATAAGTCAAAAATTTGTGTTATTTTAGAATATGAGCTCTGTCATGGAATCAATGCAGCACAGATGGCTTGAAATATAAATGAAGTGTTTGGGAAAGATGTGTCTAATGAAGATACAATATGTCGATGATTTGAGAAGTTCCATTCTAATGACTTTAATCTTGAAAATGAGCCCCATGTGTGACCTGCGACCAAGATAAATAATGATGAGCTAAAAGCTATAGTGGAAGCAAATCCATCTCAACCTATGTATTAATTACCAACAAGGTTTGACGTTACTATTCCAACCACATTGGACCATTTGAAAAAAATTGGCAAGGTAAAGAAATTGGATAGATGGGTACTATACAAAGTAAATGACCAACAGAAGAGAAATTTTCTCAAATCTTGCCTTTCTTTTCTGTCACAACGTAAAGGCAAACCATTTCTACACCATATTGTTACATGTGATGAAAAATAGATTATTTTTGACAACTGTAAGCACTTGACATATGGTTGGGTAAAGACGAAGTGCTGAAACACAGTCCAAAACCAAGTATTTATCAAAAAAAAACTAACAATGTCTGTTTGGTGATCCAACACTGGTATTATCCACTATAGTTTTATGAAACTCGGTCAATTGATTACAGTAGATGTCTACTGAAACCAATTGTATGAAATGATGAGGATGTTTGTGATTAAGCAGCCGAGACTGGTCAATAGACACAGGCCAATCATCTTGCAAGATAACACTCGACACATGTTGCACAAACAACACTGCTCAAACTGTAAAAGCTGGACTTGGAAGATCTCTGTCATCCACTGTTTACCAGATCTTGCACCATTGACTACCACTTCTCCCAGGCTTTGGACCCCTTTTTGTAAGTAAAAATATTCAGTTCTCAAAAAGCTGTGGAAAATGCCTTTTGTGATTTCATTGCCCCTGTTCTCCAGTCTTCTTCACTGCTGGCATAAAAAGCTACCATTAAGATGGTAAAACTGTGTTGGTAGTTTAGGTACATACTTTGATTAATTGTACTACTTCTTGTTTGAGATATAATAAACTACACTTTTGATTGAAAATTTGACATTTCATATTTAATGATCTAATATTTTTTATAGCAGTCTGAATGGACTAAGACAACATCTTATGACCCTGCAGCATCAGGATCAATAATTCTGTTGTAAAAAATAATTTTAAATATGTTTTCATGAAAATAAACATGATTTCCTGGGAAAATAGTTAAATGCTAAGTTTTTACTAATAAATATGTATTCTAAATAATAAATAACAGAGTAAATATTACAAAGAATATACTTTGATGTTCAGAATGGAAATTATTAGGTACATGAAACGTGATAAATAAAAGAGCCATCAATGTAGTAGTGCTCCCTGGATTTCCCTCACCCCGCCTGGTCTCCGAATATATAACTAAAGGATAGAAAAGTATAATTTTAAAGTGACAGGTTTATCAGACATTTATGTCAGATTAGTGAATTTAAAATGTATAAGCAAATCAAAACTTTAAACTAGGCTAATAAATAATTCAATAAGCCACAATGATTTCTAACAATGAATTAAAGTTGGAATGAGATATCATCTATAAAATAATGATAAAGACAATCTTTCCAGAGGTATTTTTTAAAAATAAAAGTAATGCAAAGAGGAAAAACCCTTAGATATTTCCTAATAGAAGTATACGAGAGACACAGCAAAGAAATAAAATGAAAAAGGAGTCCTTATTATTACTAAAAGTATGCACCCTTTCTGAAAATAAAATCAATTATAATACTACTACTAATAAAAGATATAAGAATGTTTATGCTTCAGATGAAAAGGGTGAAGGAATTTTTACTAAAATCAAGGAATGTTTGGGGTTAGTTTCCATTTGTCTCTAATAACAGACTATATATTTGTTAATTTATTTTCTTACTGATTTATTCAATATATATTTACTGAGCACTGTCCAGTGGCCAATATTGCTAGGTGATAAGGATATAGAGGTGGAAAACTAATTCTATACCTTCAGGGACTCATAGCCTAATATGTAATAGAGTCCAAGATGGGGAAAAGTGTGAATAATTTTAAAAATATTATGACAGGATTTGAAAAAATAGTGCCACTCTTGTATTAGCAGAGAAGATAACGTTTGGGATTCAAAATCTGATAACTTTTCTTAAAGCCGACTAAAAAAGCCTCTCAATTGAAGATAATTGGTAGATTTTTAAAGGTATAAAAACTTTTTAATTATTTAAGATATTCTTACTGAATTTCAATGTAGGGTCAGAATTAGAGTCAATAGGGCATTGCATTGATTATCATTGCTATGCAACAAATTATTCAAAATTTAGCAGTTTACAATAGCAAACATTTATTAGCTCACAATTTTCAGGATCAGGAATGTCCAAAAGTCTCATCTCATTACAGATTCAACTCAAAGTTAAGCATGTCATTTTCTAAAGCACTTTCAAGAGTGAATATGTCTCCTCGGATAAAATTCTATAATTATGCCCTTTGTATAGAGTTTCTCTTAATCTGTACCCCTGTGAAATAAAGAACAACTTAACTGGTTCTAAACACCCAACATACAATGGTGGGATAAGCATAGGTAACTAATAAAGCACTAAATGAGGATCACAAATAAATTACTGGTCAATATCATTTCTTAAATTCAGGCAGACAAAGGTTATAAACTTCTTGCTTAGATTTCATGACCAAGAAATAATTTTACATAGCTCTCAATTCCTCTCTCTTGGTTTTACCCTTTTAATAAAGCTTCTTTTTTAAAGAAAGGTAGCACTAGTTTGCAAATGAGTGATTTTCTTAGCCTGCTTCCTGTTGATAGAGTTTGGACTCCATCTGCTTTTTTCTGTTTCATACTGTCTCTTCTCCATAAGTCCAAGGTGGCAGTGTTTCTTTCAATATAATTTTTTCCAAAACTTTATGAACATCCTATGAATATTACCGGGGTTCACCCCATTAGACCAATGTCATACCCACAAATCTCTTCACAATAAGCCTATAAATTCTTTATAGTTCATATTATCTGAGTGAGAAAATCTGTAAGTGAGTAATTTGGCTTCATATTTATACCAGATTTTCTGGCAGTGCCCTGGATTTGAACTTTGCCCAGAGACATCTCTCAATTTATCACATTTTACCATAAGCAACAGGAATAAACCAGCAATACTTTGTTTATAAATACCTTAGCTATATTAACAAATTCCACATTACTGTAGGCAACAAGGATGCTAAGCTATCTGCCTACAAAGCCAAAATCTTCCTTTCTCCAGTTTGTATCATCATGTTACTCTCTTTCTTTTGAGCCTTCTCCAGTACCATTCCCAAATCCATTATTTCTATGAACAGTATGTTCAATGCAATGTAGACTTTCTCTAATATTCTCTTCAAAATCCTTACATCTTTTGCTAACTACCCAGATCCAAAGCTATGCCTGTATATTTTAGTATTTGTTATGGCAGCTTCCTATTTTTATATATGGAAATTTGTATTATTTGTCTATTCCTGCATAACAAATATTTTAAAATTTAATGGCTTAAAACAAACTTTTTTTTTAATTTCACAGTTCCATAGTTCCCATGGGTAAGAAATCCAGGGATGGCCTAGTTGAGTATCTCTTTCCTGAAATTGAAACAGAATCTTTCGCAAAACTTCTATCAAGGTATCAGTCTGGGCTACATTTATCTCTGGTCCGAATTGAGGAAGGTTCATTCTACTTACAAACACACATGTAGCTGTTGGTAGGCTTCAGATGTTTATGGTGTTTGGCCAGAGACATTAGCTCCTTGCCAGATGGGCCTCTCCATAGGGTAACTGACAATATGACAGCTGGTTGACCCCAAAGCCAGTGAGGAAGAAAGCAACAAATCAGAAGATGCTACCCAAGATAGAAGCCACAGTTGTTATATAATGCAATTCCAGAAGTGACATCTCATCATAACTGTTATTTGTTAGAATCACTATTTGTTAGAAGTGATTCAGTAACTTCAGCTCATATACAAAAGGGGTAGTGACAATTATGCAAGGGCATGGATAACTGAATGTGGAGATCTTTGGAAGCCATTGCAGAGGCAGACTATCAGAGACATGGAAGAAGACTGAGAGTCGGTTTAAGTATATCTTCTAGAAAATAATCTAGGCAAATATCTAAATGTCTAATAGACTTGTGTGTTAGGCATACTGATGACCCCTTAAAGATGTCCACATCCTAATCTGTAGAAACTGCAAATATGTTACATTATATGGAAAAGGGGAATTAAGTCTGTAGATGAAATTAAGTTTGCTTATCAACTCACCTTAAAATAGGGAGATTATTCTGGATTATCCAGGAGGCACCCAATGCCATCACAAGGGTTCTTAAAAGTGGAAAATGGAGGTAGGAGAGTCAGAGAAAGAGATATGACATTGGAATAAGGGGCAGAGAGATGCTATATTGCTAACTTTGAAGAGGGAGCTAAGGGGCCACCACATGAGAAATATGGACAGCCTTTATAAACTGGAAAAGGCACAGAAATGGTTTCTCTCCTAGAATCTCCAGAAAGGAATGCAGTCCTGCCAACATTTTAGCCCAGTGAAACCTGTGTTGAACTTTTAACCTACAGATATATAAGGCACTAAATTTGTGTTATTTTAAGCCACTAAATTTGTGCTAATTTTTTACCATAGCAATAGAAAACTAATACAGCTTATATGTGGAAATACAATGTATTTGGACAAAAAAAAAAAAACAAAAAAATCAATAAAGCTCAAATTGTCTTGTGCATTTAGAAGATGAGTATATAGTAAAACATCATTAAGGTGTTTAACAATAAACCTAAAAACATTAGGAGACTAGAGAATTATATTTTTTCAATATTGAAGCAAATCTTAATCAACACTATGAGATGGGCATATTTAATAATGTTATATATAATTACAATATATATGCTCACACTATGTGTGTGTATAGTATATACACATATATATCTAATGTGTAGCATACACACACACGAATTAACTGCATCCAGTTCATAAATATAGGCTTATATCTGGGAGTGAAAATATACTTTTAACCAAGCAGAAATATATGTATATGCTATGTCAACACTCTACAGTGTCAAAATTAGATAAAAGGCTTTTGGGGGGATTTTTGAAATTTTTTTCAGTATTTTCTATAATTGAGAGCTTTTGCCTCATCTTTAAGCGTTTCCTGAGCACTTTTATAGGACAGCTATAATCTTTCAAAGCAACCATTACTTTCTCTCCTTTCTAAAATATTTTCTTCCTACTCGACTTCCTATTTCAGATTATGGTGATTCTATCCATCCATGCATGAAAGTTTGAAAACAGAGTCCCCTAAACTCTTCCCTCTCCCTATCATTCATATCTACTTTATCACCAAGCATTTTATTTTGCAAAGAACATCAACAGAAAATATGCATTTTCCTCTGCACCTTTATTTTGTTATTATAGTTCAGATCCACATCATCAGTTTCCTGAACTATTATCTACACTTTTAATTCATTTGCTAATCCATACTTTTCCCCAATCACCTCCTATGATTCTTCCTATCCTTTTTGCACACTACAAAGTTCTCTCTGTAAAAGACAAATCTGATCAAGCCTTCCTTTTAAAAACTTTTGTTGATTTTAATCATCTGAAGTTATTTGAAAACTTCATGAACCCAAATTAACTATAACATTTTATATGAACACACATACTAAGTAAGGGAAAAAACATACCATTTTAAACATATAATTTTTGTCAGGTAAAACATAAAAATATATTCATTATTGACACCATTTTATAAAAGAAAGAAATTGCAAAAATCAAAATGTAGAAACAACAAGATCTCAGAATACAAAATGCTCCCCTAGAGACATGATAAACTTTCACACATATATATGAAGACAGAAAGACAGCAAATAGAAAAAGAAAGAAGAGAAGGCAGGAAGGACAAAAAGAAGGACAAAATTTAAATTCATTTGTATATCAAAAAGAATATATCTGACTTCAAAATCACTAAAGAACAGTATAGCTGTTTATTGAAACTTTTTGTTGATGTGAAGTGTTTGTGTGATTGGGCAATAATGCGTTTGCATATATGGGAGATTGCCATAGAAATATATTGCATATAACAAGAAAATTTTTCAAAACTTCTCTTTTCCACAAGTTACAGATCTCCCTCTCAGTACTTCTATATGGGTCTTCCTCCCCCTTTCTCTTTCTCTACTCTAAATGAACATGCCTTAGGGTCATGCAATCACTTTATTGTGTAAATTTAGAGTTTTTATTTTCCCTTTTTCACTGCTTCTCTGATCAACAAACAAATAACATTATTTTTGAAAAATCCACACTTGTAAAAGTTTGGGGTGAGGTGATGGAGAATGAGACATAGAAAATCTCAATATGAATACTTTCTCTTATCACAACTTGTCTTATTGATAGAATTTTTTTAGTTTTAAAAGTGATATTTATAGGCTTTGAAAGAGCTTGATTGTCTAATATGTCCTGATACTGTTTTGGCACTGTTCAGAAACCTTGGGCCACGTATTATCTGGAGCTGCACAGTTCTGGGGTCTGATTCACCAATGTGGAGCTGTCAGGAATTTATAGGAAAGATGATAAGGGACAAGAATTTTGTTCAGCAGCAAGGGGTTCAGTATCACATCTCTCTGATTGGAAAGCAAGGTGAGACTGCACCTGTGGTACATGTTTTGAAGATATATTTGCATTTCAAGCACAGTTTTATCACTTATGCTTTTTTGAGAAGGCTTCCCTGCAGGGTCAAAGCCAGTGCTCTGCTGAATCTGTTATCTGGAAGAAAATGTGTTATAGAATTCATTAATCTTTGGAAGAAGATCCCAAATCTTTGACATGGAATTTAGTCTTTCATAATTCTATCACCTTTTCTTCTTCAACCATCTCTCTTACAATATTTCAGACATAATCTTCACCACGACCAAATGCTACAGTCTTTGTTGCTACTTGACTTTTGTATTGTATTTCTGTTGCTTGAAAAGCCCTTGATACTCACTCACATTGTATAGTTACCTTAAATGTGGCAGTATCCATATTGTAATTTAATGATACATAATTATTTATGGTCTTTCTCTTCCCTCGAGTGTGGGTTCCTTTCGTGTTGTGCTTCAGGAGAAAGTGCTTCACACTCAATTACAACACGAAAGAACCCTTCTCAGTAGAATATCTCAAAATGCCTTTTGGCTTCATCTTCCTTTGAAGACTTCCTTGCAGATGTAGTCTGGCCCTTCCTTTCCATATAAAGATGCTATGAAGTGTGGTCCTAAACCATTTGTTAGACTGCAATGCTAATGATTGCTGGCTAGTTGTTCACCTAAAGAACTAGAATAGTTAATGATGGTGGCTGGAGAAGCTGATTCCCAGTATACACATTGGCATGCAACTTTTTCATAATTATTTCTAATTACTCAATTAATTAAATAGCAAAGGACAAACTTTATTTCTGTATAATCCTGTAAAATAGTACATCTCAGTATTGATCCTTTTCTGTTCCTCAATACAAGTATTGTTTTGTGCCACTTCAGAATCAACATAATCCAATTGGGTGTTTATCATTGTGATAATCTGAAAAATGGTCCCCCAAAAGATAGCCACCTCAAATCCTCAGAATCTATGAATTTTATCTTATTTGGGAAAAAGTCTTTCCATATGTGATTAAACTAAGCATCTCAAGACGAAATTATCTTTGATTATTTAGGTTGGCCCTAAAACCAATGAAAAATGCCCTCATCAGAGAAAGGCAATGGAATATTACTCAGTTATAAGAAACGACAGTGATCTAGCACTTCTTATATTTTCCTGGATTGCCTTGAGCCCATTATCCAAAGTGAGGTATCACAAGACCGGAAGAATGAGCTTCACTTGTACTCGCCATCAAATTGGTACTAACTGATGAACACTAGGGTGCTCACATGGCAGTAGTACTCTCCAGGGATTAGGGAGGATGGAGGGGTAAACCTCCACTAAAGGACGTGGTGAGCATTGTAGAGGAGAAGGGCACGCCTCTAACCCTCGCTTGGATGAGGTAAAGACATAAAATGTAACCAAAATATTTGTACCCTCATAATACCCTGAAATTAAAAAAAAGACAAAAAAAAGACAGAAGAGGAGAAAATGAGAAAGAAAAGGTAATGAGAAAACAGAGACAAGATCAAAACTGGAATGCCAGAAGCCACCAGAAGGTAAAAGAGACAAGGAATAAAATCTCCCCTAGAGTCTGTGGAAGGAGCACACCTCTACTGAAAGTTTGATTTTGGACATCTGGCCTCCAGAACTGTGAAAGAATACATTTCTATTGTTTTAAGCTGCCAAATCTGTGGTACATTTGTTACAGCAGCCATAGGAAACTAACACACTATTGAAAGTTTTCAACCCTCGCCCTACACACACGTACATCTTCAATGCCACTTTCTGGTTTGTGTTTCTTCATAGCATTGATTATATTACAAAAATACCATATATATGTTTTATTTATCTTGATTTGTCTCTCCAGGTAGAATGTAATGAGGTTGCAGGTAAGCATTTTCCATGAGGGAATTCTTGGTCAAATAATAATAAAGCGAAAATATCAAAAGAACTTTTGTTACTTCCTGAGTAACAAAAAGAAAGGGTAATTGTTACTTTTAGTTCACTCTGATATAAAAGTTAGGTGTCACATTTTCATTATTAGAACCTAATCCCACCAAAATTTCATCTTCAAAATAGTATGGCTAAAGTTAGCAGGGAAAAATTAAATGAAACAAAAGGCAGATTGTTCAGTTGATGAGGGAAATAGATACTTACATGGGAGAGCAGAATCCAAATGTGGTACTTACAATCCATAAGGTAGTCAACTTATCACTGTCAAATTTGATATTTCATGTAATGGAAGGGAACATAAGCTCTTCATGATTTCAACTGGGAATGATCTATAAACACACCTTTAAATGAGGCAAGAAAATGCAAAATATATCAGCTAGTATGTCTGTACTAATACAGACATCACAGATTTGCATGAATTTTATTGATTGATGATAGAAATCAATTCTATTTCTGTAAGCCATTCAATTAAATATGATGAAATATTTGTGATGTAAAATAAAGACATTTAGAAGAATACTTAGCATATTGAACTTTTATTTACCTGTATAAAAATCCTAGTGCATGTTGTGAAAATTACTTATGCTTATTACAACAGATATAATTTAAAAAATTTTTTATTTAACCAGATAAATTCAATTTATTTGGCCCTGGAATTAAAAAGAGAGCTTTATCAAGGATATTACAAGAACTTGTGTTATCCTGGATAGAGCTGGAGCCCATTCTACTAAATGAAGTATCACAAGAATGAAAAAACAAGCACCACATGTACTGACGATCAAATTGGTATTAACTGATCAATACTTAAGTGCACATATAGTAGTGACATTCATCAGGTGTCGGGCAGATGGGAGGGAGGAGGAGGGGATGGGTATATACACACATTATGGGTGCACCATCTGGGGGATGGACATGGGAGGGGCAAAGGCAATATGTGTAATTATAACATTGAAATATGAAATAAGCATATGAAATCTTAAAAAAAGAAGGAAAGCTTAAGATAGAGTGGCAAAGAATATCTATTGGGGGATAACATCAACAATTACAAATAACATTGTAATGTACATTTTACATTAAAATAAATATACATCACTTAAATAAGGGAGCTAATAAAACAATAGATAATATTATTCTATAATATTTGTTTTGTTTTTCCAAAAAGAAGTGCAATGTTCTCATATTTAAGTGATCCATACAATGAGATATTTTAAAATAAATCTCTTACTGAACATGTGCATACACACACATTCACCTACAATTAAACAAACCCAAAACACAACTTTGTAAAATACCTCTGTGTGCAAACTAATTAAGTCAATGTTAAGACTTTGATTTAAATGATAAAAAATAGAATATCATAACCAACATTCAGCACAAGTAAAATACATGAAAAATAATTTGATACAAGCATTTTTCCCAAAGAAAAATTGATGAAAGCATCTATTCATTTCACCCATTATTAACTCTAGAAACTTATAAAAATGTATTTAGGCAAGAGTGTGAGGTATATAAACACACATACACAAACCATGCACACATATGTACACGTATGCACACACACATACACATATGCACACACCCTTCCAGTGAATATTAAAATTATTTGAAAGATTTATTTCATTTTTTAAATTTTTTTTTTAATTTCAACATATTACCAGGGTACGAACGTCTAGGTTACATATGTCGCATTTGCCCCACCCGAATCAGAGCTTCAAGTGTGTTCATCCCTTAGACGATGTGCACCGCACCCATTAGGTGTGAATATACCCATTCCCTCCTCCCCGCTCCCATCTACCCGACACCTGATGAATGTTACTACTATACGTGCACATACTTTTTTCAATATGTTTCTAGTTTTATAGTTTTAAATCTAGGACAGTTGAATGAGAGCAGTATAATACCCTCTGCTATTTTTAAAGAATGATAAGTGCAAATGGAATTCTTGGTAAACTCCAAATTAGCATGTGAATCCTGACTTCATTTTTATATTTTATTACAAAGGAAATGTAGATTTATAATTCAAGATTCAGTTAAGCCATCAGCTTATTTTTAGACTTTCTAATGAAAACTAATACATTGATAAAACATGTACCATCACAAAATAAGGGTAATGATACAGCTTCTACAACTTTAGATATTTGATTTTGTGAATATGTATGACTTACCAAAATTTTAAAATGCATCTTTTATAGCATTTGTCTGAACTTCTGCGGGAACTGGTAACAAAAGGATATGTAGTAATGCTGATTTTTAAAAAGGTATTTGAAACTACTGTAGCATGGTAGCAGTTCTGTGAAAAAAAAACTATGTAGATCTTATGAACAACAAAATAATCCACCAAATAACTTTGGTATTTACATCAAAATTTCACAAATAGACTTTGTTTAGTTGACTGAGATAAAACATGTAAATATAATATTTTCTTTACTTTCTAATATCTAATTATTAGCCATTGTTACTTATCTTAAAAAGTGTTAAGTAATAATTATACAACACAAATATCTTCAGCTGGGACTTCTTTTCTGAATTACAAATTGATATGCCTACCATATATTTTGACTTGGATGCTTACTGTATTTCAAAGTCAAAATAAGTGAGTCTAGGAGTCTCCTACAGTTCTAACCTATTGTTCATTCATTGTTCTTCATCAATACTTAATGGATCATATAGTCTTTCCCAGTTATTGTTCAAGGCCCTTGTGATATGTCAGGGAAAAAACAGACGAAAATCTCTGCCTTCATAGAATTTACATTCTAGAGATCTAGCCATTGTCGAAAACATCTGAATATCAACCTTGATCCTGCTATTCTCTCTTCCAGTCTTAGACCTCTTGGGGGCTGCTCTTAAAAAATTCATTAGACTGGTTAATTTATAAACAGTGTAAATTTATTGCTCATAGTTCTGGAGGATGGAAAGGAGGGTGCCAAAATCAAGGCACCAACAAATTCAGTGTCTGTGGAGGGTGCACTCTTTGCTTCAAAGATGGTGCCTTCCAGGTTTGTCTTCATATGGTGGAAAAGACAAACAAGCTCCCTCAGGCCTCTTTAATAGTAGCACTATTCCCATTTATGAGAAGAGCCCTGTCCTCATGAACTAATCACCTCCCAAAGGTTCCACCTCTTAATACTATTACCTTGGGAATTAGATTTCAACATACAGATTTTGGGGGGACACAAATATTCAGACCATGGAATTCTGTCTCTGGACCCCTGAAATTTATGTTTTTCTTACATGCAAAATACACTTGATTCGTCCTAGTAGCCACCAAAGTTTTAAATTATTCTAGTATCAACTCAAAAGTGTAAAGCCCGAAGTCTCATCTAAATATCATCTAAATCAGATATGGATGAAACTCATAGTACAACGTATTCTGAGACAAATTCATCTCCAGCTGTGAGCCTGTGAAATCAAACAAGTGCTTCCAAATTACAATGGTAGGACAGGCGTAGGATAAACATTTACACTCCTAAAGGGAGAAATAGGAAAGAAGAAAGGGATAATAGGTCCCAAGTAAGTCCATATCCCAAAAGGGCAAACAATATTAAATTTTATGACTGGAGAATGACCTTCTTTGACTCAATGTTCTTTCTGTCTTCTGGATACACTGGGACATAGTTTGGGACCCTAAGGTTTCAGGTAGACTTCCCCCCATGTTTTTGCTGGGTGCAGTCAAAACAGCAGCTCTTACACATTAGAGTCACATGCCTGTGGCTCTTCCAGGCTGAAGTTGCATGCTAGTGGCTTTACCAGCCTGGATTCTCATGTGTGGCTCTGATCCCATGGCTCTGTTGGGCATTGCTTTATTGGAGACTTTCTTCAATGGCCCTGTCCTTTGGTAGTCCTGCCTGGGCCCCTGAGACTCTCTGGGGCATTTTTTGAAATCTGACCTAAATGGACCTGGGGAAGGCCCAAGGAGGGTATCCAGGCTGTGTCGGAAAGCTGCCCATGTACCAATCCCAGAAGACTGTTCTGGTGACCCAGATGGCATGCATCCCAGCAGGTTTCTGCACAAGCAGGATAGTCAACTGACTATGCTGAGCGGGGCTGGACCTGACACTAGGCCCCCTCAGAATCTTTTGTGGGACAGAGGCTAGTGAGCCCATGTCATTGGCTCAGATGAGCATGCATCCTGCAGAAGGTCCCTGTACAGGTGGGATAGTTCTTTGACTGCAGTAAGAGGGGCTGAAGCTGAGATTGGGCCCCCTTAGGAGTTTCTGTGGAACAAATGTCAGTGAATCCATCATGGAGGATCAGACTCCTGGGCTGCAAGATATGGGAGTTTACCTCTGGGTCATTGTGCAATCAGTTCTGATCTGGGACTTCAGCTGAGGAGGGCTGGAGCCAAGACACAGGGCGACATTCAGGTTCACTGCTGAGACCAATGTCAGGAAGCAGACCAGCTTCCCCACCAATGCACTAGTATGCACAGCTATTCCTGGATCCCTTGGCAGACAGTTTTGGTTGTAGGATCAAAGTCAAGCTGGACAGTTTGCAAGCCCCTTGGGGAAAGAGGCCATATGAAGACTTGGACCTGGGAAAGAACAGCCATCTGGGTGATGACCTACACTCTCAAAATGATCCTCCAAGGTCTTGGGCTCCACTGGTTTTTCATAACCTCCTACTTAAAGCTGAGGCTCCCATGGACAGACTTTTGTCTGTGGATGAGTGCAGAATTTTTGCTGTTATTGGGGGCTATCAGTGGGTTATCTCTTATTCCGCTATCTTGCTGACATTACTCTCCCACGTCATCTTGATGGATATTCCCTGACTTCTGCTAGTCCATGCTAATCTCCTAATCAAACAGTCACTTGGCCACACCCTTGGCATTCTCTCCTAAACACAGTATTTCATTTTTCACAACATGGCCAAGCTGAGAATTTTTTAAATTTTTAAGTTCTGCTTCACTTTTGATAAGTTCTGTCTTTATATATATAAATAAGTTCCATCTTTAACTCATTATCTCCTTTCACATTTTTACTATAAGCAGTGAAGAGAAGTCATACTATACCCTCAACACTTTGCTTCCTCACAGAGATGCAGATATTTCTTCTGTCAAATATCATTGATGGTGTATTGTACCTTCAACAAAACACTAAGACATGGATACAATTCAGCCATGTTTTTTGTCACTTTATAACAGTTAATTTCTTTCCTCCAGTTTCTAATAATGTGTTTCTCATTTCTCTCTGAGACTTCATCACCACGGCCTTTATAGTCTATGTTTGTACCAACATTCTGTTCACAATCTCTGAAGTAATTTCCAAGATTGATACTCTCTCTATAGCTCTTCTCTTTTTCTAAGCCTTCACCAGAATGACCTTCATGCTCTATTCATTACAATGTAGGCTTTTTCTAGCCTGCACTTTAAAATCTTCCAACTTCTACCTATTAACCAGTTCCAAAGTCATTTCCACATTTTTAGGTATTTGTTACACCATCCGCACACACACTCTCTCAGTACCAATTTCTGTATTAGTTGGTTTGGGCTGCTATAACAAAATACCTTACTGGACAATTTGTAAGCAGCATAATTTTTTCCTCACAGTTCTGGAGAGTAGGAAGTCCAAGATCAAGGCACCAGCATATTCAGTGTCTGGTGAGGGTTTGTTTTCCACTTCAAAAATTCTGCCTTCTAGCTGAGTCCTCCTATAGTAGAAGGGATGAACAAGCTACCTCAGGCCTCTTTTATAATCCCGTTCATGGGGAAAGAGCCCCCATAACCTAAGCACTTCCAAAGGCTCCACCTCTTAATATCAGCACCTTGCGGTTTAGATTTCAACATAATGCATTTGAGGGGGAAAACATTCAGACCCCACCACACCCTAAAACCCAATCAAAAACCAAGTTCTTTCTATGCTGCCATTGAAACAATTCTCTCAAATCCATTTAATAGTCTGCATTTCCATGGATACTACCAAATTCTAAGCTATTTTTTCTTCATGGCTATTGCTATCTGTCTTAACTCTTTTTTCTGCCAATTGTCTTACTTGCTTTTAATTCATTCCTCACGTATCAATAGTGATTTTTACAAATCTAAGCATGTTTCTCACCTGCATAGTATTCTTCACTTGGAGACAATTCCATTTTTGGCTAAAGAAGGAAGAAATAGTCCTTTGATACTGTGTAAACAAGAAAAAAGCAATAAATTAATAATTTGTACTTTAACGTAGGGTATCAAAAAAGATAAATGCAAGGAAACCTTGAATAACTGAATGTAAAGAGGAGTAAGTCATTCATCAATGAGCAGAGAGCTATGGTTGCTTTCATGTCAGAGATAAGCACCTTGTCTTAGTAGCAATGTGGGCTAAGAGAAGGCAGCTGATTTCTATCGACAGTGTTGACAGGTGGATAGATTGGAAAGTGAAAGAGGTCCAATTGCAAGGTAGCAATTATTAAAGTTAATGCTTCTTCCACTCACTCCCATACTCCCAGTTATTTTCTGAGAAAGAGACACTTCGGAAGAGACTACAAAGTAGAGAAAATACACAAAATCCCAGGTATCGTGCTGTGCTTGGATTCCAGGGCACTGCATTAAATTTAACATAATGGCAAATAAAACCTATCTAAAAACATCCAACTGCCCTGCCAGCTCAAATACTGACAGCATTAAAAAAAAATCAGAACCGCAGTGGTGGCAACACAAGAGATTGGGCACTAGGTATTCAGAGATGAACTCGAGTCTAATTAACAGTGTGGCCCAGCCCCAGCTGAAATCAATTCTTGAAAGAATCTGAAAAATAGGTCCCTCACCCTAACTGCCACAAGGAAGAGAGGACTTTTGTTTTGGGGGTTGGTGATGTTGGTAATATATTTTGCTTCAATTGTCTTTGTTCTTTTGCCACAATTTTCAGACCACAAGAAAAAAAAATGAGGTATACGAGGAAGTAAGAAATTGTGTCATAATTCTTAAAATTGTAATAGAAACAGATCCATAAATAAATAATTAATTGGTCATAGCAAAGCCTTTAATACAATTGTTATAAATATGTTTAAGAAAATATATTATATATGGATGAAGAGACAGAAAAAGAGAAATGGTACTTCCAAAGAGAATAAATAAATAAATTCTAGAAAGAAGTTTGATATTTAATATATCTTAGATTAGCACCAGAGAAAAATTATTGAACAAGCATACAATGTTCAAAACAAAACATATTTTTAGATGATTAATCATATAATTTTCAAGTTTAAGGAAAGAAAGAACAAATTAAAATCAAAGTAAATAGAAGTAAATAAAATAATAGAAATAAAAGTAGAAATCAATTGAATAAATGAGTCAAATAATGGAAAAAATAAACAAAAGAAAAAGTTGGATTTTTAAAAGAATTAATAAAACTAATAATCTCCTGGAAAAACCTATGAAATGAAAAAGACAGAAAACAGATTATTAATGTCAGAAATGGAAGGGTGCACAATATTACAGATCTTATAGATCATAAATGGATAATGATGGAATATTATGAGTAACTTGAGGTCAATAGACTTATCAACTTAAATAAATTGGACAAATTCTTGTAAAACTAAACTTCAAAATTTGAAAAAAGAAATATAAAATCTTGATAATCCTTTATTTGTTTAAGAAATCAAAAATATAATTAAGAACCTCCTTAAAAAGAAGGCCGCAGACCCAGATGAATTTATTGTTCAATTGTATGCAACATTTAAGAAATAAACTCTGTGTGACCTGTTTTATGAGGGCAGTCTTACTTTGATATCCAAACCTGATAAAATAATACAAGAAAATATAATTATGAAATACTATCCGTCATCAAGTTAAATAAACATACAACTTAAAAAACAGTGAAACAAAAACCAACAAAATATCAGAACAATATTATCATGCATTTAATTTCTATTTCTGTTGTCAAAAATTACTACAAACCTAGTGGCTTAAAAAGGCACACAAATTTATTATCTTACGGATTGTGTTCACAAATTCGACATGAGTCTCATTGGGCTAAAATAAAGATGTCAGCAAGACTGCATTTTTCTCCGGAAGCATTAGTTGAGCATTTGTTTCCTTCCCCTTTGCAGTCTGTAGAGCCACTCACATTCCTAGGACCAGGGGCCCATTCATCCGTCTTCAAAGCTAGGTTTATAGGATCTCCTTGACCCTCCTCCTGTCATCACACCTCTATGACTCTCTGAGTCTTTAGTCTTTTTTTTTTCTGCCTCCTTCTTCCACTTTGAGGACTGTTATGAATACACTGGGCCCACCCAGATAATTCAAGATAATCTCCCCTTGTCGAAGTCCTAACTTAATCACTCTCAACTTTTACAAAGTTCTGCAACATCCCTTATGCCATTTATGGCAACACAGTTACAGATTCTTCCTGGGAGGTCATTATTTTACCTACCACATGTATCATTACTGAGAACCTTACTGTTCCTTCTCGGTAAATCACCCCAAACAGTAGCCATTATTCTGACTTTTGTTACCACTGTGTAGATTTGGTTTAACATTTGAAAATAAAACAAAGTAAAATTTACCATATAAAGAAAAAATTTTTAAATCATATAATTATCTCAATGAATATATAAAAACTCTTGAAATATTTGACAATGTTCACGATACAAATTCTCAAAAAAATTGTAGGAGAAGGTAACTTTCTTAAGCTGAGGACATGCTGTTGTGGTTACTTTGGATAAATTCCTCACCAGAAATTTAGTTCAGATGTTGAAATGATGGTGCCACTCACATAACAGAAGGATATTGGAAGATTATTACTCTCAGTGAGGTTTTCTGGGGAGAGGATAACGTGCTCTCCAGCAGGTGTGAAAATGGCTTGAAAGAGCAGGCGAAGGGTGACTGGAATGAAGTTTCATCCTAGCCAGAGACTGGGGCTGGGGACAGTTTTCTCTCAGGTGTGAGCACCTGCATAATCTGACTTTCCTGTCAGCACCAAAGGAGGGAGGACCCAGGGCTTCCTTTTCAGGTTTCCCAGATGTGGAGCCAAAAAGAAAGGCAAAGTGGTGGCTGTTAAAAACTGTCGGCAGCCAGACATCAAAATTGGAGTCAAACATTCTAGGCATTTACAGAAAACTCATGTCTTTTATTTAACTTACTGGTAAAATTTTCAACGCTCTCCCTAAGTTTGGAAACAATTTACTCAACAGTTTGTTTGAATTTCTTACCAATGGAATATGTAAAGAAAAATAAATAATAACTATAAATATCAAAAAGAGTGCTTTCAGAGATACTGCACAGGTGTAATAACTTCATCTGTTTGTTGGGTGTATACATATGTGAAAATCGTCAAATATTACACCTATGATTTGAGTATTTTCCTATACATAAATTGTACCTCCCCAAAATTAAAAAAAAACATTAGAAAAGAAAACAAATCAATACAAAATCAAACAAAAAACATCCCCCTTCAGTGTGTCCATATTCACCATGAGCTAAATTCTAAAATTCTTAGTATGTTTGGATACCTATTATAATCTCACCTTGATTACTGATCTAGTCACTCAAATTCTTAACTTTTTTTTATATTTGGCTAATCTGCCTCACTTTCTCTGTTATATCCAAAAAAACTTGAAGTATTTAAATCCCCAGCATTTCATTTTTTATTGCATCTAAATCATTTATGCCATCTCTCACTTCAAGCGTTCACATGCCCACAAATTCTTCTTGAATTCCATCTCCACACCTGCCAAATGACTAACTTCTACATATGTTTAATATTTCAGCTTTAAGAAAAAGATAATTAGCTGCCTCTGAATTTATTTACAGCCAAAGTGACTAAAAGCAGGTACAGTTTATGAAATATCACTATCTGTTCTGCTTGCCATTATGTGTAGCATATTTCACAGACCTTTATGTTCACGAAAATATGGGATAAACATTATATTTTTAAATTTATAATGATAGGCCCTGTAATATCCCCAGAGAGGTATTATCTCTTTAGGGTTTGAGAATCAGTAAACCCAGGACACCCATGTACAGTTATAAAGGTTGTGCATTGCGCAAACCCAGTCTGTACATAGAAAAGTGGAGAATGATGAGTAGCGGTTCTGAAGGGACCAATGAAAAATACCCCCCACATCTCTTCAGGTCAGTGAATCTAGCCCAGATGATACGATAAGCGTTAAGAAACCGCATAGAGGGCCTGGCTCGGTGGCTCACCCTGTAATCCTAGCACTCTGGGAGGCTGAGGCGGGCAGATTGTTTGAACTCAGGAGTTCGAGACCAGCCTGAGCAAGAGCGAGACCCCGTCTCTACTAAAAAAAAATGGAAAGAAATTATCTAGACAACTAAAAATATATAAAAACAATTAGTCAGGCATGGTGGCACATGCCTGTAGCCCCAGCTACTTGGGAGGCTGAGACAGTAGGATTGTTTGAGCCCAGGAGTCTGAGGTTGCTGTGAGCTAGGCTGACGCCATGGCACTCACTCTAGCCAGGGCAACAGAGTGAGACTCTGTCTCAAAAAAAAAAAAAAAGAAAAGAAAAGAAACCCTGCAGAAACAACTAAATATTAGAACTATTTAGAGTGTTCAGCAAGTTTTCTGGATATATCATAAACTTGAAATCATTGATAGATTGATAGTTCCCTTACCAGCAATGGTCAATTGGAAAATATAATAGAAAATAAAACACCATTCTCATTATCAATAAAATATTTAAGCAATTGGGAATCAATGCAGCTAAACACACACACACACACACACACACACGAGACCTTTCTAGAGAAGCTTTTAAAATTCTGTTATAAGACATGAAAGAAGATTTAAATATATGGGGGAAATATTCTATGTTCATGTATGGAAGCACTTAAATTTCTATTCAAATGAAAAAAATCAAAGATATTCTAAATACATTCAATGTGGGATTTTAAAATTTTATTTTTTTCTTCTTTTTTTTATTTGTATAAATGTATGGGGTACAAGCGCAATTTTGTTACATGCATAGTTTCATAGCGGTGAACTCAGGGCTTTCAGGGTATCCATCACCCAAATAATGTACATTGTACCCATTAATTAATTTCTCCTCTTCCACCCCTCTGAGTCCCCTCACCTTCCGAGTCTCATTTGTCCATCATTCCACATTCTACATCCGTTATTTAGCTCCTGCTTATGAATGAGAATATGCGGTATTTGTCTTTCTGTGTCTGATTTATTTGTTTACTTAAGATAATGGCCTCCAATTCTATCCATGTTGCTGCAAAAAACCATAAAACTCAATAAACTAATTCTAGCATTTATATGTATGTAAAAGTTCACGTATAGATAAGTTCATTTTGATAAAGAACCAAGATGTGTGAGTCACTCAGCCAGTGAGAATACAGAGCTCAAAAGCTTTACGCAAAACATAATATAGCATTGCTGAGGAACAGATAAATAAAATAATTGAAGAAAAAATGAGGAGATATATATGGGCATTTGATACACATTAAGATGGCACCTCAAAACTGTAAGAAAAAGAAACATGGTATTAATGATATTGTAGGAAATACTGCCTCATTGTGTAGAGAAAATTAAATCTGGGTATTTCCTTTTATTTTCACTTTACACACAGATAACACTGTCTTCCAGATTAAGGTTCTGTTTCTAGAAAAGTAAAATATAAAGCTAATGAAAGAAACTATTGAAGAAGATATTTGTGATCAGGCATATGAAAATACATATTTTAAAAATTGAAAAATTACAGATCATAAACTGAAAACTTGATGGATTTTACCACATCAAAATTAAAGATCATTTGACGGAGACAGGACAGATTAGAAGAGTATATTGACAACATATAAAATAAATAAAGGGTTAAGAAAGAAAATATACAAATAATTGCTGATCACAAAGAAAAAGACAAGCAGCTTGATAGAAAAATGAACAAAAGACTTTAAAAGATAATTCACAAAGAAAGAATTCAAATGTCTGACAACCATATGAAGAGTCATTTAAACTTACTCTTAATCAAATAGTTTGAAATTATAACAATGAAGTATAATTTCATATTTACCACAATGGTGAAAATCAGAAATAGGATAATTCCAATTATTGCAAAAATGTGAGTAGACAGCAACTTTCATGCCCCGTTGGCAGTGTATACCATAGAAGCCATTCTGGAGAGCCATCTGGCAATATTTAGCAAAATTACCTATGCGTGTTTCCTGTGACATAGAAATCCCAGTCTTAGAACATATTCCAGAAAATACTTGAAGAAATCAGTGTGGGGACATGTATAAAAATACTCATCATGGCACTTTTTATGATAATAGAAAAATGATGACATCCTACTTGTCCATCATCAGGGAATGGATGTGTAAAATATGCTGGAAATGAACAAGGCAGCAGTAACATGCAGCAAGCCATAGTGCATATGGCAACATAGACAGTCGAAAAACACAGCATTGCAAAATGCAAGAAATTGATCATGGTTTTAACAAGCTATTGATATACAGACATGTGTGCCTATACAGACAAACACACCCAAACATCTATTTTTCCCTCATTTGAGTGTGTAGGGATGATTTAATTTTAGACTAGATATGGTTAACAATAAATATTACAAAATATCTATGGAAGACTTAATCAACAACACATACATTAATAACATATATATTTAGAGAGAAAGGATATGATATTAATATATAGTATATACACATATGTATGTATGTGTATAAAACATTTTTATAAAAGCATAAAGTTATCGTCATATATATATAAGGATTTCAAATATTTTTGTATATTCTCATGATTTAATTATAAGACAGTGGGATTTAAATTTTCTAAAGATTTAAAATATTTAAAAAGAAAGCTTGAAATATTTCTTTAATTCCAACTATACTGATTCTATGGTTCTGCTAATTCACTCTAAAGAGGGCTGTTGAACCATTGCAGAGAACTGCTTCGTAGTAAAGTGGTGACAGTGTCGATTATCCTTCACATGAGTTAAATTCTTTTCTATGGCTTCTGTGAATTTGCAGTGGGAGTCAGAAGAGTGCCTCAAGAACACATAAGGGACAGTAAAATGAATTTTTCACTTAAAATTTTTGAGGGAAAAGAAAAAGAAATTTAATCAGCCACTTTACATTTACATTATTGATTACCAGCAGGAATTTGACTGTCATGGGTAAATGTCAGGAACACTAATTAGATTATTTCGCAATTTGTGTGGATATTAACAGCAGGCCTTATTGTATATAAAATGCAAAATCAGAAGAAAGGAGTTTTATTCTCTTAAATCTTTTCTTTCTTCATAAGGCTGCTTTCTTTTCCTATATTTTTTATACCGTAGGATGATGGGATCAAACTGTGCACTGCTCAGAATACAGATTGGTGCTGGGATGTTCTGTAAGTTTAAGTATGCAGACAGTGTGATTCTTATCCCTGATATACGAAGGGTCTGCATAGCCACGTGGAAAGATTAATTATGGCTCACATCAATTTTGGCCTCTAGATGTCATGTAAGGAACATAACATCTGAGAGGAAGCTGCAGAATTTTGATTATGACCATCTGAAAATCTGTGTGAGCCAGGGTGGTAGAAGAAAAGGGCTCTTATATTCCTTTGCAGAGCGTGCACTAGGCAAGCAAAGGCAGATAGGCTGAAAATTGTGCTGTTATGAAATGCTCATACGCTTCAGTTAGTCAACTCTTAGGATTAAAAGAAGAGAGATTAGGTTTTATGTGAGGTGGGCTCCATTTGACCAATCTTTAAGATTGAAAGTGATACTGTTGATAGCATTCAGATTATTCAAAGCAATATAGCATTTAATACACTATTGCATATCCGAGAGAGAAAAAAAACAGAAAGAAACAAGAACCGAGATTTCTGGGCACTTTTATGACTCTCTTTAAAAACTAAAATAAATAGCAGAGCAGAATTGAATGAATCTTAATTAAATTATTCTATATGTTAAATTCCAGTATTTTAGTGTGAAACCAGGTATATGATATGGGCAAGCTGCTTAACAGCAGGAAAATAAAATGTATTTCAGTTTGTTTCCCAAAACTGAGCAAAAAAGAAACAGATGAATCACACACACTCAAAAAATCCATCACGAAAAATTGTATAACATGGATTAGAAAAGGAGATCATATCTGTTTGCCCCTCTGTTTCTTACAATCTGCAGTTAATTCATCACAGTGCAGCTCCCTAGATATTTAAGGACAATGGGAAATGTCCACAAGCCCTCTCTTATTTCCATTTGCAGCCCTAGAATGCAGTGGGCTGCAAACAACAAGCCATTTAAATGCCTCCCGAGGAGAATAGATATGCTGCAAGTAGGCAAGCTCGCTGTATGATGAGCAAGGAAACAAAGCAGACAGACAGTGAGGATAGGGAAATCATGCAGAAGAACCGAAAGAAAAAAAGAAGAGCAGAATATAAGAAAATGAGAGTTGGCTTAAACCGATGTATGGTAATAAGCTCAGACACTGGAAAAACTTCACAGCTGAAACTGAAACAGCACATCTGATTTCAGAAGCAGAACAGTGGAATAATGAATAGTGTAGAACCTTTTGGTTTTTAAAGCTAGGTTCAGATTCATCCCTAGGAAAATACTAGTGATTGAAAAAGTACTGGATTCCCCTTGAGCAGCTAAAGTTGAATTTCTTTGTTTTCCCTGGAGCTGCCAAAATAGGGGAAGAAGCTGAGCCTAATTGCTGGACTTGGTCTCATAATTACAAGTCTCATTTGTGCATCAGAATTGAGCAAACTTTTAACCAAAGAAAGTTTCACTGAGTTCACAACGAAGATTATTATTATTTATAAAATTGAATTATATTTTTAAGAGAAAAACCACAGTATTTACAAATTATCATAGTAACCTCAAGCATTCCTTAAGCCATAGACCAACCACTCTTAATTATCTCTTTCACTACTGGTTATTTTTAAAGTATTTATAGTAGAAACTATCTTAAAAGAAATTACTAGGTCCAAATCAAAGTGTTATTTGCAGCTGAGACCTGTGTGCCAATAGTTCAAAAGAAAATGAGGGGAGTTTCTCTTTGAAAATGGTATTTGTCACCCAGCTCTTGACTGAATTATCCCCTAACATATCACAAAAGAATATATGAAAACATGCACACAAAAGATAAAACTCACAACAACATACACCAGAACTTTTGGTCAATCTATTTCCAGAATCCACAAGAATTTCTACTAACCAAGAAATTGTAGAAACCACTTAGTATGGACCTTTTGTATATACATCTGTGAGCTCTCCAGGATAAGCCACCTACAGTCTTTCCTGACAGGAAGCAGAAGGAAGATCCTTTGTCTACCTTCCTCTTGCCACCGGATCAGCAACTGAAGACTTGTAAAGATTCTCTATGAACCAGGAAATCGGACACAAGGCCCACATTTCCTTAAAGAATATTTATCACTTCTATCAAGACCCCTCCACTTGTGTGCTCCTCAACTCTCTTTGTCTCACTACCAATATTTGCATTAGACTATTGGATCTATTCTCATTTTGTCCTTTATTCTTACTCGTCATTTGCCACAGGAAGCACAGAATTTTCACATCACACTTCACCCTAAGTATACTATTATAAGCATTGAGAATGACTGAGAAAAGGGGAATGTGAGATAGAGATAGCTACAGAGAGAGAAAGAGAGAGAGGAGGGAGGGAGAATGGTAAGCACTTCTTAAAAGTAAACACATAGAAAGGTAAGAAATACATCTCAGGTCCTTGGTGTTCAAAGGACAGAGGGACAGAGGAAGTGTTTGGGGAACCAAATAACAAGAAAGACCTGGGATCAATAAATCAGAATAGATTCTCTCTTCTCATCTTCATGTTCTATTTCAGTCTGCACTTGCTTGGGGATAAATAAGCCATTTTCTTTTCTCTGTAGTTAATTTTGTGTTCAGTGGAGTATGTAAGTATGCTTCTTAACTCCTAGAAATAATAGTGCATGTGCAGAATACAGGGAGTAAAGTGGCTTAAAGGAAAAAAAGATTATAGTCTCTTTTTTAAAATCAATAATTCTGTTTTTCTAAGTTTTTTCAAAGCTATAAGACAAATTCTAGAAAAAAATTGTAATGTATTATAATAACTACAAATGCCCTTAAATCAGTGCTTATTCTGTGCTGGGCACTCTGTAATTTCCTCTCTCTCTTTCTCTCTCATTTCATTATATACAAGTACATATACATTTATATACACACGCACATATAAAGAATGGGTGTGTGTATGTGTGTGCACACACACATATGAAAATGATAACTCCAGGTTTCATCTCACTTTTGGAGGTGGAGTAACAGACATAAAGAAGTTGAGTAAAAGTAGAGATTCATATTATCTGAAAATGGCTGAACCAGGATTAGATCTCAGCTCTCTGTGACTGCAAATTCACATAGCCTTTCCAAGTCTCCCAGGTTTCTAATTGTATTAGTAAGGAATCCAGGCTTAGCAAATTAATACACTAATGTTGGCAGAATTACTTTAAAATGTGCTTCCATGAATCCTGAACCCTAATTGAGCCAAAGAACTAAAAAAAATATAAAATCAAAAAATATTTCTTGTTCTCAGTTTAAAGTTATTATACCATCTTTTACTGTTAAGTCTTAGGTTAGGGCTCACTCAAATAATGAAAATTGATACGATGTATGCAATCAAATGAACACTAAGATGCAAGAAATTCTGTATCCAGCGTGCAGATATGGACACACAGAGTTACTAAGTTTCTTCATCACTGAGACGTTACACAGAATATATCCTACAGTTTTTTACTGATATTAAAAAAAAAATATCAAAGCATGATTTTCCTCTGATGCAAGCAATTAAAAAAATAGCAAATATAAAGATGCAAGTACCTGTTAGAGGAAGAAAGAAAGGAAGGAAGGGAAGAAAGGAATGGAGGAAGCAAGGGAGGAGGGAGAAAGGAAAGCAGAGAAGGAAAAAAGACTTTACTTATATTTTAATTTTTACTTCCAAACATATCTGTTTTACTACGTAAATATGCCTTTTGAAGAAACTTAAGATAATTAAATGCATGTTTGTGGAAAACACACCATATTGCCATACAATGGTCAAAAGATTTTGACTATATTCCAACAGTTAACCTAAGTCATTTTGTGTTCTGCTCTATTCTTTTGCACCCAGAATGTGATAGCATCACAGGGCCACTCTGTATTTGTCACTCTCTTTGTCCCTGGGAAGGAACAGTAAGATATATATCTCCTTATGTGTTTCAAATAGTAGAGCCTAGATATAAATTTACACTTGTTTCTTTATCTTGTTATGATGTGACCTTAGGAATATTAGGTCACTTTTCAGATGCCTGAAAATATGATAAATAATAACATAGTACTCTAGGAAGATGAGGAAGAAATATTCGTTTCCAAACAAGAAACATCCAAAATGCAAATATATTTCACAGACACAAAGTCTTTTTGCCATAAGATCTTTGCTTTTCACAGTTCTCATTCTTTCATTGAAAATATACTAAAGGTAATGGATGTTTGGCTGCTTAAATAGATACAAAATATGTTTACCAGTGAAGACCTTTTTGCCTGGCATAACTCCTTCATTCAAAAAATTATTGAAGTAGAGATAAGGACACCCCAAATCCTCTTCTGCTTTGCTCACTGGCTGAGGAACTTGGCTGTCAACACGGGGTTGCAATGAGACGGTGAGGTAGGTTCCTCCCCTGTAAGTAATTAGCTCACCTTCTCTCATCATCCATGTTACTTGATGACCAAATGGGAATCAAATGGGAATATGTCCTTTAAAAAAATTTTTTTCCAAACATGTAAAGTATCATGTACATCTAGGGCAATGTCCTCAGACCTTTGTCTGCATCAGAATTGCAGGGAGGTCTTGTTAAACCGCTGATTGTTGAGTCTCAACCTGGAGTTTCTGAGGTGGGGCTCAATAACTTTTATTTACAGCAAGTTTCCAGGTGCTGCTGCTGCGGATGCTCTGAGTTAACACTTTGAGAACCATGTAAGGAAATAGTATCATTGTTGTTCATGATACAAGAAAGATTGTTGCACTATATTTCAAAAGAGGTCCATCCCATAACGCAGAATGAATAACCAAAACAAAATCATGTATCCCCCTTAGAATTTTCAAATGCTTCAAAGTTCTCTTCTTTGCAATTTCTTAAAACCAAGAATTGTATAGTCTCTGAAAATTTTGTTTTGTTTTGTTTTTTGTTTTTTACCATAGCACTATGATGTGTTGCTCAATAAATATGATTACTAACTTTTTTTTTTCTTAACTAAGGAATGAAAAGACTAGCTATTAAAAACACAACTTGTTTTTTTTCTTTTCCTTAGCAACAGATGCTGGTTGGGTTTATACAATACTTTTTGGGCATTCATCCAATTCTTATGCCAAATGAGTTCAAGAAATCATTGTAATACCAGTCTAGAAAGGACTTAAAATGATAAATTCTTCTTCTTCACAGCTGATAAATTACAAAGGTAAATAAATTAGAGTTCCACGTCTCTCCTGATTAAACCCCACTTTGAGCAGGGTTACAAGGATAATTCCTACCTAACAGGTATCATTATTGTGGAAGAGTTATCATCATTAGATATATTTATGTACATACATTTTCTATGTTCTTTATGTAAGTATTAATTAGTCTTGATAATTGTTTATAACATGGCTTTACTCATGTTTCTGAAAAATATATTTTTAAAAGCTCTGAATAGCTCAATTACTTTTCTCTAAACAATTGTGATCATGTTATCATTTCCACTAACTAATCCAAATTTGGTGTACAGGACTCTAAACCTCTTTCCTGTTATTCTACCATTACCATCCACACCATCCATAAACACACACACACACACACACACACACACACACACACACACACAGCATTATTAGCTACCATCTGGATAAGCTTTTATACCTTTAGAAAGTAATAGTAGGCTTCAGTGGCCTTCTCATTTCTAGAATAGATTCAATGTTTTTAGTTTTCCTGTTAAAATATTTTTCCCAACCAAATAAATCTCATTATTTCTTGGGCCTCCTATGGATTTTGTATATCAGTTTTTATTTACTGGAACTTGCT